>CAMGYJ010000008.1:68596266-68897756 GCA_946122785.1 Linum tenue | reverse complement strand
TGGACCTCACTGATCCCACCGATTTTACGAGGTAGGACATATATTGCACGTTTTGAGACTGGAAAAAAAATCGAGAAGTTATCCTATACGAGGTAGGATCAACGAAACCACTTAAAAACTCCCCAAACATTAAAAAGGTGCAACAAAAATTTATTGTTGGCTGTAGGAATCGAACCTCTGACCTATTGGTCAGTGGGGAAGGGTTCAACAACTTAACCAGTTAGACTGTGCTGGTTTCAGTGTTACAAAAGGAGCCGAGTCATTAATGAGCTAATGACGTCGGCATGGCACCAGCAGCTTGCTTGTTTATGGAGCCGGCTTTGGAACTTGAGTTTCTTCCTTTCAAAGCTACTGCTCCTTAGAAGGCCGCCCCAGGCCTTTACTCCATCTGCTGGAAAGTGAATGAAGAGGTAAGAGCATGAATCAAAGAGCTCTATAATACCGGTAAGCTAGCTCTCCATTTTTGCCTTCGTACAAACACCAAGAGGAGAAAAGAAAAGAAATAATATGAAACCAAAGCCTAGCATAGTCTCTGTATTCCCAGCAAAGATTTAGAACCTATACAAACCTGTTTACAAGCCAAAATCGCCAAACCAACTCACCAAATATCCTTTACCGAAACATTTTCCGTAACCTTTTTGTCAGCCAAACCAGTGCTACTACAGGCAGCATCAGCTTCGAAGCTTGATACCGTTACAAAGAACAAGTCACCACGAGCATCACAGAGTTTACGGAATTGAATTCCGAGTTTAGACGAGGGAGAAACAAGGCCGGGAAGTTGGTACGTGAGGTAAGGGAATTTCCAGTTTTCTGCAGATTTTGGACAGCAGAAAATTAAGAATTAATCCCTAATTTCGTATTAACGATGATCAGCTCGCAGTTTCTTCGTTTGATGTCCAAACGACGAACCGTTTTCACCTACAGGACCGTAGAAACAAGGAGAAATTTTAGGAGCCAATCTCTGGAATTTTAGAACGTAATTCCCGACTTGGAATCAGCTAAATTAAGGTGTGTGGGGATTAAGAGGACCTTAATTATTGCATCAATTATTTATGCTTGATTTGCATATTTGGATGGATGGATTACTGTGGGTGATGAATTATTTGTTGATATGATGATTTGGTGATTATTCTTGATTGTTATGGATTTTACGGTGTAAATATCGGTATTTGACGAGTTTCCCCGAAAAAAATGAATAGTTGGGTTTATTGAGTATAAAACTGATCTAAGAGATTTTTGTTTGTCTATAATGGTGTTGGAGCAGATTGAGCAGAAGGTTTCACTTGAAAATGGTTTGCGGATTAAAAACTGCATAACGGTGAATTTTACGAAAAGCTCGGTAAAAACGTGTTTTATTTATCTTTAAGATTTGGATCACTTTAAAATGGTCAGTATGGATTATTAAATGGGTTGTGGTCTGTAAAGGGTAAATTAGACCGTTGGTGGAGTTTTTATCTTTAAAAAGGTAAAAATGAGCTTAATACGAGATTTGCAATAAATACCGCGTGTAATATTATTTTCATGGTTTTGAGCTGTTGAAAAAATAGAAAAACTGGACAGACCTGTTGTAGGATGATAAATGAAGGTTCTTGTATTTTTTGGAGATTTTCGGAGTTACCGGTTGGTTAGAATTTAAATTATCGTAAAATAATGGTTAATACGAAAATTTTGAGATTTTATTCTCTAAATGGTTGTTTATGATCAGAACTGGATTAAATGGTTTTTGGTGTCAATAAAATAATTCATATGGATTTTATGAGGATTTTAACGAAGGAAAATGAATTAAAAGTATTTTCACCGCATACCGGTTATTCATGATTATTTTGAACCGAGGTTATTATATGAAGTTGTGTGATGAATTTTGGATGAGGAATTATGATCTAGAACGGGCCTGCACTTTCACCCCCAGATGATTATGGGTTTGGGTAGATCTAGCTCGCATATGCGCGTATGGTGGTTGCATGAGCACCACGGATGATGATTTGCTCGAGCGGGGGTAAGTGTATGGCAACCTTGGCGCCATTGATAATTAATGGGAATTTTCATATCATGCATTGATTATGTGTTCGTGAAATTATGTGATTATCTTATTTGGGATAAATTGATTTGGTGATGATGAGTTGGTGGATTCTATATGATGATTTAAGATGCATCTTGAGTACTAAATTATGATTGTTTGATTAGCTGATTGTGGTCCCAAAATTAGGTCTTGGGAAAGATCCACACACACAGCTTAGTTGCTGACCCACGTCTGTTTTCAGGCTCGCAGGTGCAACTAGGATCGGACTACTGAGGCTGCCCTATCCTTCTGTACTACCATCATGAGGTAGTTTGGAACACTTTTCTGTCATGGTCACCTAGGGCTTTTGCTTTGAGTGTTTGAAGAATAAACCCACATTTTGTAAAAATTCAATAAGTGGGTTGGGATTCGAATAATGAGTTTGTATGATAACGGTTTATGTTTGTGTTTAATTATCGGATATGATGATTGAGTTCAACCAGTAACACCGATGATTTGGCTGCGCGGTTGAACCACGAGTTCAACCATAGAGATTATGGGTGGGGTGTTACAAGTGGTATCAGAGCTCGGTTAGTTCGCTGCACTATAAGTATGTTACCTTAACTCGTGAGGATTAGCTACCCTCAGTCGGGTGAAGGTACTCCATACTCGTATTTGCACCGAGACTTTCTGGGTAATGGGATCAATTGTGACAAAAATATTTTGAAAATGATTTTTAAAATTTTTGAGAAATTGAGAAACGATCTTTGGAAGGAGTTTTTGTTGAAGAAAACTAAAGTTTGGTTTCTTTTTCTTTCTTTGTAGTGACCGGAACAGTGTGGGCCCTCGTAATGTTCAGTTAGCACCTCTACCACCACCCATCAGGGTGGAGTTTCCTCAACTTAAGAAATATGGGCTGAAGGAGTTTCGAGGGGATAGTGACGATCCTCAAGAAACGGCAATGTGGTTGAAAGAGTCGCGCATTCAGTTCGATTACATGGGATATGATGAGGAGCAGAGGCTCCAGGCAATGGTCATGCTTCTCAAAGGCCATGCCTTGACTTGGTGGGGCACTCAGGAGGAAGGGCAAGTCTTTCCTCCGGTAGTGACCTACCAGGAATTCATGACTATGTTCCGGGCGACTTTCTTCCCATCGGAGTGGATATATAATAAACAGCGGGAGTTTGATGATCTTAAGCAGGGGGAGATGTCTGTACTGTCTTACTACATCAAATTCTTCGAGTTATCGGAGTGGTGTGAGATTGAGACAGACCGAGATGAGAAGTTGGCCATGAGGTTCCTTCGCGGTCTCCGATACACCATCAAGAGGGAGTCTCCTCAGCTGACATGGTAAGCCTGAATGCCATTAAACAGGCTGCCCTGAGAAAAGAGAACTTGGAGAAGGCCAAGAGGGAATCTTGGAAGGAGAGGCCAGGTGATAGGAAGAGGAAGGCTTTTGTCCAATCGAGTCACTCCGTCGGTTTCACCCAGCACACTCGAAGGGGAGGGCAATATGATGTCAGGCCGAGGGTGACATATTCAGCTCCACAGACCAGGACGGGACCCGCTGGTTATCCACCATGCCTGACCTGCGGGAAGATGCACCTTGGGCGATGTAATAACTTGCCTCAAGGTAGGATCATCTGCTTTGAGTGTGGCCAGGCTGGTCATACCCGACCACAGTGCCCACAACTCGCCCGAGCACCAGCACCGTCAGTGGGATCTGTTCAGGGCCCGAGAACCCCATCAGCGGGAGTTTCCAGGGGAGCAGCAAGGCAGGGAGGACGTCCTAGATCTCGAGGACCTGGAGCTAACTCCTATCCAGGGGGTGGACCAAGTCAGCAACCCATGGGACGGGGAGCGGGAAGCCAGAATCAGGCGGGACTACGCGCTTTGACTAGAGATGCAGCGGAGGCCGCTACTGATGTTGTCACTGGTATGATAACTTGCTTTGGACATGCTCTATATGCCTTGTTTGACACTGGCTCTTCGCATTCTTTTATGTCCGAGAAATGTGCTAGTAACATGCATATCATATCAACCGAGCTGACTACCCGATGGGGTGTGAAAACACCATTGGGTACTTCGGTGGTAGTTAATCGCGTGATACGCGATTGTGATGTTGTGATGGGAGGAGTAGCATTGAAGGCAGAGCTGATGATTTTGCCTTTCAATGAGTTCGATGTGATTCTTGGCATGGATTGGTTATCCAGTCACGGTGCAGTGATGGATTGCCAAAAGAAGGAAATACGCTTGTCTGGAGATGATGGTAGACATATGATATTCCAAGGGTTGAGAAAACAGAAGTCAACTCCGATGGGTATCATCTCGGCGATGGAGATGTATGCGTTGCTAAGGGAAGGGTGTCAAGCCTTTCTTGTGCAAGTTGAGGTGACTAAAGAAGAAAAGTTGGAGGAAGTACGAATTGTAAATGAATACCAGGATGTGTTTCCTGAAGACCTTCCTGGGGGGCCAATCGAACGGGAGGTGGATTTTAACATCGAGTTAGTACCTGGAACTGCTCCCATATCTATCTCACCGTATCGGATGGCACCAATCGAATTGAAGGAGCTAAAGGAACAGTTGCAGGAACTCTTGGACAAAGGGTTCATCCGACCAAGTATATCACCTTGGGGAGCACCTGTTCTCTTTGTGAAAAAGAAAGATGGGTCCATGCGAATGTGCATTGACTATCGGAGGCTAAACAAAGCGATGGTTAAGAATCGTTATCCACTTCCTCGAATTGATGACTTGTTTGACCAACTGCAAGGAGCAACGGTCTTTTCAAAAATTGATTTGAGGTCGGGATATCACCAGTTGAAGGTGGGAGAGAAAACAGTACCGTTGACTGCTTTCCGAACACGGTATGGACATTATGAATTTTTGGTGATGCCTTTTGGACTTGCTAATGCACCGGCAGTGTTCATGGCTCTTATGAACAAAGTTTTCCATGAATATCTTGACAAATTTGTCATAGTATTCATTGATGACATTCTAGTGTATTCGAAGAGTGAGGAAGAGCATGCTGAACACTTGAGATTGGTATTGCAAACTTTGAGAGAAAAAGAGTTGTATGCCAAATTCTCGAAGTGTGCATTCTGGCTGGAAGAGGTACTATTTTTGGGGCACATGGTGTCCCGGAGGGGAGTAGAGGTGGATCCTAAGAAGATTGAAGCTATTGTGAATTGGACTCCACCTAAGGATGTGTCGGGAGTACGAAGTTTTCTGGGGTTAGCTGGGTACTACCGTAGATTTGTGGAAGGGTTTTCTAAAATAGCCTCACCTTTGACTAAATTATTGAGGAAGGAAACCCCATACATATGGACGGAAGAGTGCCAAGAGAGTTTTGAAGAATTGAAGCGGAAGTTGACTTCAGCCCCAATTCTGGCATTACCGGTGGACGAAGGTGAATATGTGGTATACAGTGACGCCTCATATCTTGGTTTGGGTTGTGTCTTGATGCAGAACGAAAAGGTGATTGCATATGCTTCCCGACAATTGAGGCCACATGAGTGCAACTACCAAATCATGATCTAGAGTTGGCAGCTATCGTGTTTGCCTTAAAATTATGGATGCATTACCTTTATGGTGAAACGTTCAAAATTATGACCGACCACAAGAGTTTGAAGTATTTAATGGATCAGAAGGAGTTGAATAACCGACAAAGAAGATGGTTGGAGTTGTTGAAGGACTACGACTGCACAATTGATTACCATCCTGGTAAGGCAAATGTGGTCGCCGATGCACTTAGTCGAAAGGGAAGGTTGTCAGAATTAGTGGAAATGAGAGCTTTGGGTGTGGAGGTTCAGGTGGAGGACATCACCACCCTAATTGCACACCTAAGCATCCGACCACTACTCCATGATCAAATTAGAGAAAGTCAACAAGTAGATCCTGAGTGTATCGAGAAATTGAAGCAAGTTGAAGTGGGGGAAGAAAGTGAATTCATGGTGGAAGAAGGCATACTAAAAAGGCATGGTCGTATGTGGGTTCCAGAGTCGGGTGATTTAAGACGAAGAATTCTGGAGGAAGCCCATTCATCCATGTATGCCATGCACCCAGGGGTCACAAAGATGTATAACACGATTAAAACACATTTTTGGTGGCCGGGAATGAAGCGAGAGGTGGCTGAGCATGTTCAAGCTTGTCTAGTTTGTCAAAAGACTAAGGCGGAGCATCGTGCACCAGCCGGACTCTTGCAGCCGCTGCCAATTCCAGAGTGGAAATTTGAGAGGATCACGATGGATTTTGTGACCGGATTTCCTTCTACCCGGGAAGGAAAAGATGCCATTTGGGTAATTGTTGATCGAATGACTAAAGTGGCACATTTTATCCCCATTCGATTCAAGCCAAGTATGGAAGAGTTAGCGAGGTTGTACATAGCTCACATTGTACGACTTCATGGTGTTCCTCTATCCATTGTCTCAGATCGAGATCCCAGTTTCACATCACACTTCTGGGAGAGCTTGCAGGAGGCGATGGGTACGAGACTTAATTTCTCCACGGCTTATCACCCTCAGACGGACGGGCAGTCTGAGCGGACAATACTTACTTTGGAGGAATTATTACGAACCTGTGCAGTGGAAACAGGTGGACCTTGGACGGATTTACTACCCTTGGTGGAGTTTGCCTATAACAACTCCTACCATAGCAGTTTGCAGGCTGCACCATTTGAAGCTTTGTATGGAAGGAAGTGTCGTACCCCGCTATGTTGGGATGTTGAGGGTACGCGGGTTCTTACCGGACCGCAAATGGTCCAAGATACAGAGGAGAAGGTGAAGGTGATCAAAGAGAGATTGCGGGTAGCTCAAGATCGCCAAAAGTTATATGCCGATAAGAAGGCTCGAGAAGTTAGCTATGATGTGGGAGAGAAGGTGTTCTTAAAGGTATCCCCATGGAAGGGATTGATGAGGTTTGGAAGGAAGGGTAAGTTAGCGCCTCGTTACATTGGTCCCTACGATGTTATCTCCAAAGTAGGGCCTGTGGCATATGAGCTTGCATTACCCCGTGAGTTGGAGAAAATTCACAACGTATTCCACGTGAGTATGTTGAAAAAGTATCATATCGATCCATCTCATGTGCTACAACCCGAAAGGGTGGAGTTGGAGCCAGATTTGACCTATGAAGAAAAACCTGTGAGCATTGTGGATCATCAGGTACGTGTGTTAAGAAGCAAACAAATCCCCATGCTCAAGGTTATATGGTGTAATCAGGAGGAGGAGGCTGCAACCTGGGAAACCGAGGAGAGTATGAAGAAGAAGTACCCCGAGCTAGTTAAGGCTTATGCTCAACGTATGTCGACCTAGTACCTCATGTGTTAGATCGATATGAGTAGGGTACATTGTAATATATAACCTCTACTGTAGAGTGAGTGGATAAGTATGAAATAAAAATTTCCCAAGCCATTAGGTACTTAATGGCCAAGGGAAATTATCATGTCGTTATGCTGAGTTAAGCGATGTTTTGGACGATCCGATTTCGGGACGAAATCTAATTAAGAGGGGGAGAACTGTAACATCCCGAACATCGGATAATTTTTTTTCAAGTAGCGGACATATATTGCACGTTTTGAGACTGGAAAAAAAATCGAGAAGTTATCCTATACGAGGTAGGATCAACGAAACCACTTAAAAACTCCCCAAACATAAAAAAGGTGCAACAAAAATTTATTGTTGGCTGTAGGAATCGAACCTCTAACCTATTGGTCAGTGGGGAAGGGTTCAACAACTTAACTAATTAGACTGTGCTGGTTTCAGTGATACAAAAGGAGCCGAGTCATTAATGAGCTAATGACGTCGGCATGGCACCAGCAGCTTGCTTGTTTATGGAGCCGGCTTTGGAACTTGAGTTTCTTCCTTTCAAAGCTACTGCTCCTTAGAAGGCCGCCCCAGGCCTTTACTCCATCTGCTGGAAAGTGAATGAAGAGGTAAGAGCATGAATCAAAGAGCTCTATAATACCGGTAAGCTAGCTCTCCATTTTCGCCTTCGTACAAACACCAAGAGGAGAAAAGAAAAGAAATAATATGAAACCAAAGCCTAGCATAGTCTCTGTATTCCCAGCAAAGATTTAGAACCTATACAAACCTGTTTACAAGCCAAAATCGCCAAACCAACTCACCAAATATCCTTTACCGAAACATTTGCCGTAACCTTTTCGTCAGCCAAACCAGTGCTACTACAGGCAGCATCAGCTTCGAAGCTTGATACCGTTACAAAGAACAAGTCACCACGAGCATCACAGAGTTTACGGAATTGAATTCCGAGATCAGACGAGGGAGAAACAAGGCCGGGAAGTTGGTACGTGAGGTAAGGGAATTTCCAGTTTTCTGCAGATTTTGGACAGTAGAAAATTAAGAATTAATCCCTAATTTCGTACTAACGATGATCAGCTCGCAGTTTCTTCGTTTGACGTCCAAACGACGAACCGTTTTCACCTACAGGACCGTAGAAACAAGGAGAAATTTTAGGAGCCAATCTCTGGAATTTTAGAACGTAATTCCCGACTTGGAATCAGCTAAATTAAGGTGTGTGGGGATTAAGAGGACCTTAATTATTGCATCAATTATTTATGCTTGATTTGCATATTTGGATGGATGGATTACTGTGGGTGATGAATTATTTGTTGATATGATGATTTGGTGATTATTCTTGATTGTTATGGATTTTACGGTGTAAATATCGGTATTTGACGAGTTTCCCCGAAAAAAATGAATAGTTGGGTTTATTGAGTATAAAACTGATCTAAGAGATTTTTGTTTGTCTATAATAGTGTTGGAGCAGATTGAGAAGAAGGTTTCACTTGAAAATGGTTTGCGGATTAAAAACTGCATAACGGTGAATTTTACGAAAAGCTCGGTAAAAACGTGTTTTATTTATCTTTAAGATTTGGATCACTTTAAAATGGTCAGTATGGATTATTAAATGGGTTGTGGTCTGTAAAGGGTAAATTAGACCGTTGGTGGAGTTTTTATCTTTAAAAAGGTAAAAATGAGCTTAATACGAGATTTGCGATAAATACCGCGTGTAATATTATTTTCATGGTTTTGAGCTGTTGAAAAAATATAAAAACTGGACAGACCTGTTGTAGGATGATAAATGAAGGTTCTTGTATTTTTTGGAGATTTTCGGAGTTACCGGTTGGTTAGAATTTAAATTATCGTAAAATAATGGTTAATACGAAAATTTTGAGATTTTATTCTCTAAATGGTTGTTTATGATCAGAACTGGATTAAATGGTTTTTGGTGTCAATAAAATAATTCATATGGATTTTATGAGGATTTTAACGAAGGAAAATGAATTAAAAGTATTTTCACCGCATACCGGTTATTCATGATTATTTTGAACCGAGGTTATTATATGAAGTTGTGTGATGAATTTTGGATGAGGAATTATGATCTAGAACTATTGAGAATTGTTACTGAAGGATGATGATAATTTATGTGATTCGAGATTGTATGATGGATTGGATTTCGAGAATGTCGAGTTGAAAACCGACATGAGATAAGTATGGATTGGGAATCAGTGGGATGACATTGATTCCTGGATTGATTGAGATGATGATGAGTTGATGAGATGAGAAACATGAGATCCATTTGGATTGGGAACTCAATGGGAATGCATTGATTCCTGAATTGGTTTGATGAAATGTTTGACGTGAGATATGCATGGACCAGTTAATCAGTGGGACTGCACTGATTCTGGATCGATTATGCATGGACCGGTTAATCAGTGGGACTGCATTGATTCCGGATCGTTTGTGATGGATGAGAGAAATGGAATTGTTTGATTCGTGATCATATTAATTCACATAGACGTAGAAAGGGCCTGCACTTTCACCCCCAGATGATTATGGGTTTGGGTAGATCTAGCTCGCATATGCGCGTATGGTGGTTGCATGAGCACCACGGATGATGATTTGCTCGAGCGGGGGTAAGTGTATGGCGACCTTGGCGCCATTGATAATTAATGGGAATTTTCATATCATGCATTGATTATGTGTTCGTGAAATTATGTGATTATCTTATTTGGGATAAATTGATTTGGTGATGATGAGTTGGTGGATTCTATATGATGATTTAAGATGCATCTTGAGTACTAAATTATGATTGTTTGATTAGCTGATTGTGGTCCCAAAATTAGGTCGTGGGAAAGATCCACACACACAGCTTAGTTGCTGACCCACGTCTGTTTTCAGGCTCGCAGGTGCAACTAGGATCGGACTACTGAGGCTGCCCTATCCTTCTGTACTACCATCATGAGGTAGTTTGGAACACTGTTCTGTCATGGTCTCCTAGGGCTTTTGCTTTGAGTGTTTGAAGAATAAACCCACATTTTGTAAAAATTCAATAAGTGGGTTGGGATTCGAATAATGAGTTTGTATGATAACGGTTTATGTTTGTGTTTAATTATCGGATATGATGATTGAGTTCAACCAGTAACACCGATGATTTGGCTGCGCGGTTGAACCACGAGTTCAACCATAGAGATTATGGGTGGGGTGTTACATCCAAGCACTGCTATATGCTTGATATTTGATCGTATTGGCATTGTGGATGTGATTAGAGAATTGAATGGCTTTTGACTCGATGCATGACAACTTGAGTGTGACTAAGACAGCCTATTACGATGACTGAGAGGTGTAGTAGAGTTGTGTAGGGGTTCAGTTTTCAACTGTTTGCTTACCAACTGCGACTTGCATTTGATCACTTGCTTTTGACAGTCATTTATGCATCTAGTTCAGGGAATCAGAATGTGAGATAGAGCATATAGGTAGCCATGTGAGATTTGAGCCTGCTCGTTTCTTTCTTGTGCGATAGATCCCTCTTCCATGAAATGTAGCATTCACGTTGTCACTAGCTAAGATGATGGAGGCATAGGATTAGCCCACGACCAAACTGACTGTCCTGATGTGTCATATCCCCTAGTCAGCCCCTTTGAGCCGTGTGTTATCCTTTCTTTCGGTCTGAAATGAAAAATCACCCTTTGCATCTTTTAGAAGGTTCCACAGAGTGGTTTTTGCATGTTTTCTGCTGTTCTGCTAAATGTAATGTGAGGGTTGGAGGTAGTGCTTAAAAGTTGGGCGTGTGATTGAAAAATGTGCAGAGGTGGTGGTTCTCTTAAGGAATGAATAAAGGAAAAAATAAAGAAAAACAAAGAAAAAAAAATTAAAGCAAAAGAGAGCCACCACCAAAATTCTGAATAGTGCCCATTAAGTAGTGTTTCCTAGCAGTCTGGCTTGGAAATGCTAACATTCATATAACCTCCTTCGCTCTTGTGCCCTGAAGAATTTGATTAATGCAGAATAGCATGACGAAAGTTACTGGTTTGCTTGATTGTGGTTTTGTTGGGTTTGGAAATGTGGAACCTTGTGCTATAACTGCCACCACCTAAAAGGCCTTTTCCCCCATGTCCAAGACCCTAGCCAGTCATTTGAACCTGTGTCTAAGACCTCCGGATTAGTTAGTGGTGACACCCCCTTATGTGAACTCTAGCATTTTGAGGCTGCATTCATGGTGAAGAGACGTTAGGGATTGAGAGAATAAGCATGCACATTTTTCGCATCAATTTGTCCTGACCCCACTGGTCGAGAGTGAGCGATTCATTTTCTCTATACTCTCTACCCCGG
Source organism: Linum tenue (assembly GCA_946122785.1). Taxonomy (NCBI): domain Eukaryota; kingdom Viridiplantae; phylum Streptophyta; class Magnoliopsida; order Malpighiales; family Linaceae; genus Linum; species Linum tenue. The sequence goes on along the minus strand of CAMGYJ010000008.1, from coordinate 68,886,131 downwards.
TGAGGACCTAGATTGCTCGGTCTTAATTATGATATCTTGAGCTTTGTGCATGAAGTGACTGTTTTGAACAAGTGATGGAGTCAAGTATATGTTGGTTGGTGAATGGGAAAGAACTCTTCCTATGCTCGACTTTATTGCATTCGAATGTCATATGTGGTGGTTGTCTAGGTTGTCGTTCGAGTTACCATGTGTTGATGATCGAAAGCCAGTATGATCCAAGTGTTTTGTGCCGATATGATTTGCCCTAAAACCTGCTTGATTGAAATGTCTTGAGCTTACCTGGTGTCTGACTTGGTTTGCTTAGGGACAAGCAAACGGTTAAGTGTGTGGGAGTTTGATAACGATGTAATTGCATGATTTTATACCCCTATTTCTTATCCATTTGCGGAGCATAGTTGTGTGTTTTGGCCTATTTTACGACGGGTTGTGCTATTTTGTCCTATTTTAGGTCCCAGGCGTCGAAGGGGAGGCCAAGCGCGAGTTTCGGATCGTTTGGAAGTCGTTTGGTCGAGCCAGGGCCAAAACACGGGCAGGAGGCCCTCAGAACACGGCCGTGTTCCTGGCCGTGTTTTTATCGCCGAGACTTCCCACCATAGAGCTACACCAGCTAAAAAACACGGGCGGGGTCAACCAGAACACGGCCGTGTTTTGCACAGAACACGCCCGTGTTTTCCCAAGGCACGTGGCCGTGTTTTTATGCCGAATCCAGAACACGGGCGGGCTGGACCAGAACACGGCCGTGCCCTCGACCGTGTTCTGGCCAGTGATGCCCTTTTAGGCAGATTTCAGCCAAATTGAGAGGGGATTCGAGTTTTAGAGAGGCAGAGCGATTCCTAGAGAGAGAAAGCGACGAACAAGAGTCTCCAAGTGCCCTAGCTTGATCTTCATCACCATTGGAGCTTGGCTTGAGCTTGGAAGAGTGCCGATTAACGTTCAGAAGCTGAACTCCATCCTTCACAGTATGGTTTCCGCATCTGATTCTGCTTTTGCTTCTTTCTCCATGGAGTAGTTCTCCCATTCATCTGGGTGTGGGAAACCCTAGTTCTGTATGTTGGGATTGATTGTATGAACCCAAGTACTGTTTCTATGATTTGATTATATTCGATTGAGGTTTAAATGATTGAATGGCATGAATCCTGATCAAATTCCTGTTGTTTCTGCTTTAACCTAGAATGAGAATATCTGCCTAGGTTGATAGAGCATCCTTAATTGAAGGTAGTGAATTGGTGACTTTAGTCGAGGAGCCAATTCACTATTCTGTACCGAAGTCAATTCGGTAGTGGAGGTTTGGTTCGTTAGGGCCTCAATCTGTTTACTCCGGTGGAGGTTAGTCGCCGGCTAGAGACTCGGATTGAGAGGGTCTGAAGACCTTTAGTCGAGACTTCAGACTGTTTGAGAACCTTCCGCAGTATAACTATCATAGAAATTGAACTTGGCAATTACAATCCGGCTTAACTGCAGACTAGGGGGAACCATATCCGGGTGACCTCTCTTAACCTGAATACAACCGTTTAGTTGCTTTGCTTGCTTGTTAGTTTAGACCTTCACTAAAGTTTCATTGCTAGATAATACGAATTCACTGAGTAGTCATCACATCTAGGACCCGGGTTGACATTGAAACCTAAACCCGCTATACTACGCTTTAGGAAGTGGTTTCACTTGGCCATTTTCTAGAGTGACAGTAGAAGTGAGTCAAACTCTCAACCAACCAACATCAATGAGAGCTCTTACTACGCCACAAACCACTACTCCTCGAAGTATAAGTATGGCACCACCAACTTTTGGCATCATCACATCCTTTCCAGCCTCAAGAGTTTTCGCCGATCTGGATTCAAAAAATAATAGGAGCACTAGCACAGTGGATAATGTCATGATCAACAATTCCAACTCAGCTCATAACCTGGACAGAAATCCTCCAAACAACCCCACAACAACCACTCAGAGTTCTAACCTAGTTGGCACCATGGTAACTAATCGATCTCTTGCCATTCCACTAACATACGACATGAGCTAACTCCATGAATTTGTTTTCTTAGGTCGTGCCAAGCTTGGCAGAAGCAGAGAAATTCTTTGCATGTATGAGAATGGATCTAGTGAAGCAACGCATTCCTCTAATGATCCACTCACCATTGCTCTTGCTACCATTTATCAATTCCTTTCTCTCCTTGGATGAAGCTTCCAACACTCTAGACACCAACTGGCCCGATGCGACCTTTAAGTTGTTGGAGAGTGTCCCCACAGACGAGATACCATCAGAACCTGACCTCGATGACATAAAGCTGCCGCAACAAACTGGATCACAAGTTCGTGCATGCCTTATAGGTGCGCAAAAGTCAAACCAAAAACAAAAAGAGTATGGGGAAAAGGAAGTAGCACTTCAAGACACCAACAAAAATCCCTTCAGGTCAACATGGAAAAATTCAACACCACATCCTCCAAGTTTACCTCCTATGTGCAACAAAATGAAGCTATACACCAAGGGATCTGCTCGCACCAAGCAAGGATAGCCAAATTGCAGGAGGAGATGGTGAAGCTGCAAGGGGAGGTGCAGTCTTTACAGAAAGACAAGGATAATGGTCAAGCTCAACTGGAGGCAACCATCCCTACCATTTTGGCAGAGACCAAAGTTTTGGTTATGCAAAAGGCGGCGTTGAGTGACGACCGACTAGCGATCCGCAAATTAGAGGCCACTCAATTGCATCAGGCTGCAAGCAATGCTTTTATTCTCTTGCGAGCCAAGCTATCCAACATCGCTAAACGTCTCAACGACTGATCACCTGGTGGAGTGAAGAAACATCGTCCATCCTTTTCCCAAGCTTTCTTTTTATTTTATTTAAGTTCTTTTGCCAGCCACGTCCTTGTATGGCTTCGAACTCTCGGATTCTTTTTTTTTACTTTGCAGTTATCGGAAGCAGTTACCATACTGAGGTTTTTATATCATGTCGGAATTATTTGGTTTGATGACTATCCCTTCTTTCTCAATCATGGGTGGTACAATCTATCCAGAAGGTGGCAAGTTACCCATGTTTTGACCCTTATGCTTCCGAGATAGAAAAACAAACCCCCTTTTAATGGCTAATCCATAAAAGATTTATCCTGGCCATCTCATTCCTCAGCCATGTTTCAGTTCTTAGAAACCATGTCAACTTTGACTAGGTCTCCATGTGCACTAGGCCAACTTCTAAATCATTGACATTCCTTAACGTCCCAAAGGGACGGTAAGTATGGATTAAGTTACTTGCCATTAATTAAGCGCTCATGTTGTACACCATCCAAATCTTTCAATAAGTAAGCACCACTGGGATGCACAACATGAACAATGAAGGGACCACGTCAATCAGGAGACCACTTTCCAAATTTTGGATCCTTCTCACCAATTGGCAAGTGCAGCTTCCATACTAGCTCTCCTTCCTCGAACGACTTATGCTTTACTTTTTTATTATATGCCCGAGCCACTCTGGCCTTTTGTACTTAGATGTTATCAAGAGCTTGAAGCTGCATCTCATCCAGTAACTCCAACATAATTGACTCATAATACTCCGAGGGAGTCAATTCATGATGTTTCATGTATCGTAGAGACTTTACCGTTATCTCAACTGGAAAGAAATCCTCATGACCATATGTCAAAGAGAAAGGAGTCACTCTCGTACTACTACGTGGTGACATCCTATAAGCCCATAGTGCCTCTGATAGCACCTCATGCCAATTCCTTGGATTGTCCTCATTCATTTTGGACAAGATCCCTTTTACCACCTTATTGGATGCTTCTGCTTGACCATTGGCTTGAGCATAATAAGGTGTGTAGTGGATGATCTTAATGCCATGATCCTTGGCAAACTCCATTACATGTGCTCCAGTGAAGACTGTCCCTTCACCGTCTTCATTGGCTTTGACTCTACCCACTTTGTAAAATAATCAGTAGACACAATGATAAAGGCGTGTTGTTTAGATGATGGGGGATAGACTTGTCCAATCAGATCCATTGACCAACCGAAAGAATGGTTGAGGCTTAACGATAGATCTCAAATCAATGGCATGTGCTCTTTCCACTGGTCCATGACGTCGGCAAGCTTCACATCCCTTAGCAAATGATGCACAATCAGGCCCAATAGTTGTCCAGTAGTATCCATATCAATGCAATATCCACGTCATGGATGGACCAGCTTGATGTGCTCCACATATCCCCTCGTGGACCTCGGCCATAGCTTGTAAAGTCTCCTTGACCCCCAAGCACTTGAGCAACAAACCATCTGGCCTTCTTTTGAACAGTGTCCCATCTAGTAAGACATGGTTCCTGGCCCTAAACTTGGTAGTATGGTCTGCATCCCCACTTGGATTTTGCAAGTACTTCACTAGAGGAGCACGCCATTTCTCGCCATCATCTTCAATCATACACACCTCAACAACTTGTTTCATTCTATCCCTCAAAGGGCCAAGAGTTTGCACGAATATTTGGTCTCTTCCTCCACTGACAAACACTATAAAGCCGGATGCAAGCTGGGCCAGATAGTTGGCCCTGCCATTATCCATACGAGGAATGAACTTGATGGACACATTGTCAAAATGAGAAATCTGCATTTTGACACGCTCAAGATACAACTCTAACACATAACTAACACAACGGTATTCACCAAGCTCTTGGTATACTACCAGTTGAGAATTTCCACTAATGTTGACATTCTTTGCCTTTTCTACAAGCATCTCCAAACCAACAACCAAAGCTTCATACTCCGCTTGGTTGTTAGTACATGGCACATCAAGGGAGAATGCAAAGTGCATGGCATGACCTGATGGCGAGGTCAACACCACGCCAGCTCTTGCTCCTGAACGTGTCTTTGAGCCATCAAAGAACAACATCCAGGGCATCTTCTCAACCATCCCAACTTCTATTTGCTTTGTTGGCATATCTAAACATGGATGGTCTGCCAAAAAATCTGCTAGGGCTTGACCCTTAACTGCCCGTTGTGGCACATATTTCAAATTGAATTCTGACAATGCAAGTGTCCACTTACCAATCCTACCATGGATGATTGGCCGGGACAACATGTATTTAATAACATCAGTTTGGCAAATGAGCTGCACCTCAACGGGTGCCAAGTAGTATCTTAACTTCGTACAAGCAAAGTACAAGGCCAAACATAACTTTTCTATGGATGAGTATTTTGCTCGACCTCATTCAACAACCTACTTAAGTACTACACTGCTTGCTCATTGCCAGAATCATTCTCTTGGGCCAACAGACATGCTACAGATGTGTCTATGGCTGAAAGATATAATTTTAAAGGACGATTTCGAATTGGTGAGTTGAGCACTGGCATGTTCACCAAATACCTTTTGATATCTTCAAAGGCTTTTTGGTGTTCCTCCCGCCACACGAACTCATCTTCCTTCTTCAACTTGAGCAGCGAAGAGAAAACTTGGGTCTAACCTGCACAATTCAAGATGAACCTTCGAATGTAATTGACTTGGCATAGGAACCGCTGCAACTCCTTTTTATTGCATGGTGGCATGGCCTCAATAATGGCCTTGGTCTTGTTCTGGTCGACCTCAATGCCACGTTGACTCACTAAGAATCCTAAATAATTACTTGCACTCACACCAAAAGTACATTTTAGTGGATTCAATTTTAACTTGTAAGCTCTCATACGCAGGAAAGCTCTATGTAAATGAGAAAGGTGGTGACTTGTCACCTTCTACTTGACAACAATGTCGTCCATCTATACTTCCACCAAGTCACAAATCAGCTCATGAAAATGGCATTCATGGCCCGTTGGTAAGTTGCACCGGCATTTTTCAAACCAAAATGCATGACTATCCACTCATAGGAGCCAATAGCCCCTGGACAGCGAAATGCAGTCTTGTGCACATCCTCCTCAGCTATATAGATTTGATTATAGCCAGAATAACAATCCATAAAAGAGAAAATCTCATGCCTGGTAACAACATCAAGCAACATGTCAGCCACTGGCATAGGGTACTCATCTTTTGGGGTGGCCAAATTCAAATTCCTAAAGTCTACACATACACGCAAGCTGCCATTTTTCTTTCTCACTGGCACAATGCATGACAACCACTCAACATACCTAGTAGTTCTAATGAACTTTTTTGTCAATAGACGTTCAATCTCTTTCTTAATTTCTAGCAAGACTTCATAAGCAAAACGTCTAGGTGGTTGTTTGTAAGGTTTAAAGCCACTTTTAATTGGTAACCTATGCTCTACTAATTTTCTATCTAAGTTAGGCATTTCATGATAATCCCATGCAAAACAATCTTTAAACTCCTTTAAAAACTCAATTAATTCATACCTGCTAGACCCCGACAAATTGGCACTTATGAAAGTTGGACGTGGATCGTCCTCAGTGCCAAGATTGATCTTCTCCAATACATCACATGTGGCAATTTGCTTGTCGTCTTCTCATACCCTGCTTGAACTCTTTTCTTCCAATAATACTTCATCATCAGGTACACAGTCAGCCATCAACACATGCTCTATATACATAATCCTTTGTTCACATTGGTATATGGCCAAGTTTTCTTGCAATGCCGTAATTTCAGCCTCCTCTGCCACTTGTGTATGGAGTGGCTTACTCATTTATGGATGATGTCTAAGCTTGGGGTGGACCATCCACAACAAACATTGATGGTTTCATTATTTCAGACAGAGGGTCAACACATTGTTTGCTCAACACCTTTGTACTGAACATCACCATGGTACACGATCCATCATCCACTGTCTTGATCTTCAGAGGGCCAAAATCCCCATGGTAAAGGGGAGCTTCCGCTATATTGGCTCCAACCGCAAATGGTTTGGTGTCAGCTCGTACCACTTCGACCACACCATCCTTGTTCCATAATATTGAACACTGGTGCAGCGATGATGACACACACTTATTAGCATGTATCCAGTCTCTACCAAGCAATGCGTTGTAGCTGATTGCTCCATCAACGACAAAGAAAGCAGCCATTATCTCTTAGCTACCCACTCTTACAACTACTAGTAGTATCCCCCTTGCAGTTGTGGAACCACCATTGAAGCTGGTAACAAACACCTCTATTGGGATAAGATCATTTTCACTCTTTCCCAACTTCCTGAGCATACGTGTGGGCATCACGTTCATAGCAGCACCATTGTCAACTAACACTCTTGACACTGATACATTTTCAATCTGAGCTTTTATGTACAATGGCTTGAGATGTCGAAGCATCTTTGCATCTGGATCATTGAAAACCATAACTCGACTTGGTTCCTCAATTGCTGATCCTTCAATGACAACCTCTTTCCCCTTTCTTGTTGTCACATACATAGCACTATTTTCATCTAGCTTCTCTTCGACAACCACAGAGTTATCTCTTCATCAAATTCTGAACCCCATGTATAGTTCTCAATAGGAAGGCTTGTGGATCCTTCTGGTCCTTGGTACAGTACGTAGTAAGGATACCGACCATCATCCTCGCCAAGTACGCCCACATATTTGTGTCCAGCCTCGTACAATTCCCTTATGATTTGTTGGGAACTCTTGTGTTGCCTTGTTGTCTCAGAAGGCAAGTTGATTCTTGCTTCAGTACGGGCCATCATGACATTCCACGGATCATCCTCTAGTGCCAAACTTGCAAACTCAGTAACCAGTTCAGCAACTGGGGACTCTTGATCCTCCTCGTCCAAATCCAGCTCGACAAACCCACCAACCAACTCTGTGATGGCTTGCTCATGGCTTGCTTCATCCACTTCCTCAACCCCTGCTTCAATTTCACCATCTCCTCTCTCACCATCCACTTCAAAGTGTAAGATCATGGGAAAAATGTAGTTATTTACCACGATGACTCGCTGTTACTGTCACTCTAGAAAATGGCCAAGTGCAACCACTTCCTAAAGCGTAGTATAGCGGGTTTGGGTTTTATTGTCAACCCGGGTCCTAGATGTGATGACTACTCAGTGAATTCGTATTATCTAGCAATGAAACTTTAGTGAAGGTCTAAACTAACAAGCAAGCAAAGCAACTAAACGGTTGTATTCAGGTTAAGAGAGGTCACCCGGATATGGTTCCCCCTAGTCTGCAGTTAAGCCGGATTGTAATTGCCAAGTTCGATTTCTATGAAAGTTATACTGCGGAAGGTTCTTAATCAGTCTGAAGTCTCGACTAAAGGTCTTCAGACCCTCTCAATCTGAGTCTCTAGCTGGCGACTAACCTACACCGGAGTAAACTGATTGAGGCCCTATGAACGAAACCTCCACTACCGAATTGAATTCGGTACAGAATAGTGAACTGGCTCCTCGACTAAAGTCACCAATTCACTACCTTCGATTAAGGATACTCTATCAACCTAGGCAGATATTATCATTCTAGGTTAAAGCAGAAACAACAGGAATTTGATTAGGATTCAAGTCATTCAATCATTCAAACCTCAATCGAATATAATCAAAATCATAGAATCAACACTTGGGTTCATACACTCAAACCTAACATACAGAACTAGGGTTTCCCACACCCAGATGAATGGGAGAACTACTCCATGGAGAGAGAAGCAAAAGCAGAATCAGACGCGGAAATCATACTGTGAAGATGGATTTCTGCTCCTGGACGTTGAATCGGCACTTCTCCAAGCTCAAACCAAGCTCCAATGGTGTTGAAGATCGATCTAGGGCACTTGGAGGCTCTTGTTCGTCGCTTTCTCTCTCTAGGAACCGCTCTGTCTCTCAAAAACTCGAATCCCCTTCTGTTTGGCTTGGAATCTGCTTAAAAACTAGTTCTCCCCAAGTTGCACGGCCAGGTGCACGGCCGTGCACTACACCATTCTGGCCGTGCAGCTCTAAAACGCAGCGTATCCACTTAAGTCGACTCAGCCATCTTGCACGGCCAGGTGCACGGCCGTGCAAGTCTGGATTGTGCCCGTGCAAGCTCTCGCACCAACCCGCACGGCCAGGTTTGTATGTTGCACGGCCGTGCGGTACTCTGCTCTGCCCGTGCGTGGCCTCGGCATGAGGCGCACGACCATATGGCTCAAGTGCACGGCCGTGCGGCTCCATGGTCTGGCCGTGCGGCTCCCCAACAAGCTCGCCTTTCGTCCGTTCGTCGTCCAATCGACCCCAGACTCGCTCCTAAGCCTTCATTCACGTACTAGGACCTGAAATAACACAAACAAGCACAACCTAGCGTGAAATCGGCCTAAAACACGAGAATCAATACCTCAAACGGAGTAAGAGCAGGGGTAAAAACATGTGTAACTAACGGTCTATCAAACTCCCCCACACTTAACCGTTTGCTTGTCCCCAAGCAAACCTAACTCAAACCAATGCAACTCTCCAGACCTCTATAGCAACAAACAACCTCGATCGTAGGTAGAGGACTTCCTAGATCATTTAGCAACTTACGAGGTCAACCGACGCACAAGTCATCTCATAGCTTCTTCGGCGAGAGCACTAGTCTCGAGTCAGCATCATGGCAAACAGTGAACAGAGGACAAATGAATCGTGGATGAAGAGACTCTCAAAACAAAAGATCATGGACTCACATTTTTCAAGGTGCTCGATTTCCTTCTTGAAGATGGTTGGAACCCCTTTTCTTTCTTCTTTTTGCTTGTTTTTCTGTTTTTCTGTTTTTCTTTTTTCAAGGGTTCCAACCTGTTTTTGCAGAAAACGGGGGCTCCCACCTAGCAAAGGTTTTGCGGGAGCCCGGCTCTTACCGGCCACGCCAGGAGCAGTTGTCTCGAGCCTCATGCGGGGGAAAGACATGTAAGGGGGCTGGAGGTAGTAGGTGGAAATTGGGAACGGATTCCCGTCTCCCCTTACACACTTTCGCCCTATTCGCACGGGAGACGTCATTTTAAAGCACATTTTCGAGCACCTGTTATTTTCAAAACATGATACACGAGTCCATGACAGGCAGAGAGTCCACAACACCACACAATTCAGGGGTCCTAAGATCACTAATTCACTCAATCAACCAACACACTATGAAGAAGAAATGAAACGTCTTAAATGCATCAACATCCTCCATAGTGCTACACTACCTCCCTAGGTTGCAAATCACTACAGAGACTGTCAATTCAAAGCATACTGAGCAGGCAATTGCACGGAACACGTACTTGGAGCCCTCAAATTTAAAAATTTGGACAGTGGACTAGGCTCCAAGCACACAAACAGATCTAATGCAGTCAAGAGATAAACATCCCCCCACACTTAAGATCGACATTGCCCTCAATGGAGAAGAGGGAAGGAAAGGGGAACGAAGTTACCGGTGTGCACGGACTGCAGAAGACTGGAAATGGACCAGTCGGGAACACAACACCGCTCAAGGGGAACAGAAGAGCTCAAACACGATATGTTAGGTTCGATGTCAGCCCAATAAGACATCATCCAGAACAAATGAAACAAACCAAAATAAAACCAAATCGCAATCCGACTCGAAACATAAGAAAGAAAGTCAAACCGTGGTGGGGTTGCCTCCCCACAAGCGCTTCTTTACCGTCTTTTAGCTGGACGCCCATGGTGGATACTCAGGGAAGTGCAGGAACATGTGCCTCCAAGAGCGGATCCACATCGCTCTTGCTACTTGAAAAAAAATTATCCGATTTTCGGGATGTTACATTGGAGCCCTCAAATCTCAAGATTTGGACAGTGGACTAGGCTCCAAGCAGCCATACACCCGTTCCAATTAATACAAAGAACCCCCCCCCCCCCCCCCACACTTAAATGCGACAATGTCCTCAATGGAGCAGAGGGAAGGGGAACGATGTTACCGTGAAATCAGAAACAGAGATCGAGAGGCAGACCAGACAATAGCAGAGGACTGGAAGGGGACCCAGTCCGAGGCACAGAGCTAAAGTCAACACAAGACACACACTGGGTGATAGAACCGAAGTTCCAAGTCTACAATCCAAAATAATAAAAAAAAACAAATCCAAATGAAACAACAAAAACATGGAGTCTCAGTCTAGAACAGAAATCAAGGCCATAACCAGGTACTCTCTCCACTAGAAGTCATCGCCACCATCGCCGGCAGGTAGTGGGTACTGGTCCTCATACCCCGGGGACTGGACGAAGGGATAGTGAACTGCGTTCGGGTCCATGCCCAGGAATGACATGATGTAGTGCTGGCCGGACATCAGACGACGGTCGCGGTCCCGCTCACGATCAAGGCGGGTGTGAATGCGCTCCTGGCCGGCCAGAATGCGCTCGTTCTGCTGAGCGATGGCCGCCAACTGATCAGTGATGGGCACCACCACGGGGGGAGGAGATCTGGGTGCAGCGGAGGAGCTCGCGGGAGCCTGGGCACGAGGGGTAGCACGGCGAGGAACCCGGCGTGATCCAGCGGCGCTGGACTCTGGCTGGTCTCCCGGGGCTGGCTCAGGTGGCTGGGGAAGGCCCGCAATCCAGCGAAGACGCCCTTGGCGGGCCACCAGGTGCTGGGCGCGGAGGCTGTTCTCACTGAGTGGAGTGGGCCCGTGGACCTGGGTCATCCCAGTGATGTCGACCTCGTAGTAGCGGGTCAGGGCCGTGATGACTGGGCCACAGACAAGGTTGCGATCCCGGTGAGAGGCAGCTTTCCCGATTGTCCGGGCGATCACCGAGCCCAACTGGATGGTGTCGTCAGGGCGACCCATCGCCTCCAGGAAGAACAGGGTCTGGAGGGTGGCTCGGTTGGCCGAGCCCCGGCTGGGGGTGTAGGAACTTGTGAGGAGGTGGTTGAGGATGCGCTACTCAGGCCTGAGGAGGGAGGCCCGTGTCTGGCTGGCGACGTACTCCTCGTCCACGTTGTCGGGTAGGCAGATCCGCCGGAATTACGCCTGGCATGGAAAATCGGTGGGATCAGTGAGGTCCAGGTGCAGGACCCCGTTGCCGGGGTGCGGGGAGTTGAGCCCAAGGACGCTGGCCAACTCCCAGTAGCTGATGGAGTGACCGCGCCGAGGGTGAACTTAACAGCATTACTATGGTCGGCAATCCCCCTTTGGTTGTGGCGGAAGGACGCATAGAACTCCCAGACGAGCTCCTGATAGGTCGGCTCGGCGAGGCAGAGAAGGCGCAGCCAACCATAGGCCTGCACTGCGGCCTCCATCTGCGGCCTGCAGTGAAGCGCATCGAACACCTCAAAATCGAGGTGCAGGTGCTCGGGAATGGTGCGATTGCGGATAGTCCGCAGCGCATGGCGCTGGGTGATGCTCAAGTGGTCGAGGTAGCGTTCCATGACCCTGCAAAGCACAAGAACGGACAAAATGGGACACGAGCAAACAGGGTCAATGTTAGTCAAGATCACACCAGGAGCCCTCATATCGAAAGATATGGACAGTGGACAAGACTCCCGGAGAAAAAGCATACCCATCACACGAAAATCACACAACCAATTTCACCGGGGGCCCTCAAATCGAGCGATTTGGACAGCGGACTAGGCCCCCGGGAAACAAACACCAAATCCAAGGCCGAGGAACTGAAATCCCAAGATAAAATATAGCATGCAAAGAAAGCCATCGGCCTACCAAATCATTCTCAAATTATTGCACAATCACAAGTTCTTCACCTAACTCTAGGTATCGATTCTCCAAAAATATAAGAGAAGGCAAAGAAAACACACCTGGAGACGCAAGGAGATACCCTGAGAAAGGTGAAGTGGCAACAAGCACCCAAAGTCGCCGGAAAACTCACCGGAGGCTCGCCGGAGAACTCACCGCCGGCGACCCAACCTCGGCCAAACTCGCCCAAACCTCTGGGGAATGTGCTCCTCCACGCCAGGAGCGTGGGGGAGGTCGCGGTTTTTGATTTGGAGGTCGGGGGAGCGAGTTATGGCCGGAAAATCGAAGGAGAGGGTGAAAATGCGACTTTCCGGCGAGGGGAAATGGGGGGGGGGGGGGCGGCTAGGGTTTGGGGGGAAATGGGGAGGTTCTGAAAAATGTGATTTTATAGGGAGGGATTAAAACACGGGCGGGCCAGAACACGGCCGTGTTCTGACCGCGCCCCGCCCGTGTTTTAATGGCCGAGGCCGTGTTACCCCCTCTTGAAAACACGGGCGGGCTAGGGGCAGAACACGGCCGTGTTCTGACCCCCAGGCCGCCCGTGCTTTTATTGCCGCAAGCACCAGAGGCAAAAATTCAAAACACGGGCGGGCAAAGGGGCAAAACACGGCCGTGTTTTGACCCCCTGCTGCCCGTGTTTTCACTGCCGAGCCCAAATTGCTTTTTTTTCAAATTCCAATTTCAAACCACCAAGACTCATTCGTGCCCCGGCTCGAAAATTTACTCAATCACACATTAAAAGGCACCACCAGAGGCACGAAATACTTTCCAGACAGACTCCAGACAGACTCTATGACTCAATAACCGACAAAAATGAAAGAAATAAAAAAAAGGGTAGAAATGCAAACCGTGGTGGGGTTGCCTCCCCACAAGCGCTTCTTTACCGTCTTTTAGCTGGACGCCCATGGCGGAACTAAGGGTCCGCGAGTTCCACTACCAACTCCGCACGTTCGACCTCGTCTCCCAGGTAGAGCTTGAGACGATGGCCATTCACTTTAAATGGCTCAGTTTGCGGGTTGGCAATTTCGATTGTGCCATACGGGAACACCTGTGTGACCGTGAACGGTCCAGACCACCGGGAGCGGAGTTTTCCGGGAAAGAGCTTCAGGCGAGAGTTGTAAAGGAGAACTCGATCACCAACCTGGAACTCTTTTGGACCCCACAACCGTGCATCGTGTAGGCGCTTAGTGCGCTCCTTGTACAGCTTGGTGTTCTCATAGGCGTGGTAACGCCACTCTTCCAGCTCCAACATCTGCATTTTTCGCTCAATACCTGCAACACGAACATCCAAGTTGAGCAGCTTAAGGGCCCAGAAGGCCTTGTACTCTAGCTCCACGGGCAAATGGCATGCCTTTCCATAGACAAGCCGGTACGGTGAAGTACCAATGGGTGTCTTGTAGGCAGTGCGATACGCCTAGAGAGCATCATCGAGCTTGGTGGACCAATCTTTGCGGGACTGATCCACCGTTTTCTCCAGGATCCGCTTGAGTTCCCGGTTCGTCAGCTCGGCCTGGCCACTGGTCTGAGGATGATAGGCCACGGACACCTTGTGAGTCACACCATAGCGAGATAGTAGCTTATCAAATTGGCCCTGGAAATGGGTGCCTCGATCGCTTATGATGGCTCTAGGTGTCCCGAACCGGGAGAATAGCTGCTTCAAAAAACCACAAACACGTCTAGCATCATTAGTGGGCAAAGCTTGCGCCTCAGCCCACCTAGAGACGTAGTCAACAGCAACCAGAATATAGGTATTACCAAAAGATGGAGGGAAGGGGCCCATGAAGTCGATACCCCAGACATCAAAAATCTCACAGGTTATAAACACATTCTGGGGCATCTCATCACGGGCAGAGATGTTACCTGACCTCTGGCATCGGTCGCACCTGCGTGCGAAGGCGTCTGCATCCTTGAAGAGCGTGGGCCAGTAAAAGCCCGACTGGAGCACCTTCCTCGCCGTGCGGTTTCCTCCGTGATGACCGCCAGTAGGTCCCGCATGACAGTGAGATAGAATGCCCTCCATCTCACTCTCCATAACACAACGACGGATGATCCCATCGGCTCCGATCCGAAAAAGATGAGGGTCATCCCAGAAGTAGTACTTCAGATCGGAGAGAAACTTCCTCTTGGCGTGAGTTGTTATCCCCTTGGGCAGTTGCTGGCCCACCAAATAGTTCACAAAATCAGAGTACCAGGGGGTGACACTCTCCACCAAGCACATCATCATCAGTCTCTCATCTGGGAAGGAGTCATTGATCTCCTCCACGAGATTGTCCGCAGGAGGTGCGTCCAACCGGGAGAGGTGATCAGCTGCAACATTTTCCGCTCCCTTCTTGTCCCGAATCTCAATATCAAACTCCTGCAACAATAAGATCCATCGTATGAGCCTAGGCTTGGCATCGGCCTTGCTCATCAGGTATCGAATCGTGGAGTGATCTGTGTACACGGTCACATGGGACAAGACCAGATAGGGGCGAAACTTACCGAAGGCAAACACCACTGCAAGCAGCTCCTTCTCTATGGTGGTGTAGTTCTCCTGGGCATCATTGAGGGTCTTCGAGGCGTAGTAGATAGGTCGGAAGTGTTGATCTCGCCTCTGCCCTAAAACAGCTCCAACAGCAAAGTCACTGGCGTCGCACATCAGCTCAAATGGTAGGGACCCGTCAGGAACAACCATGATAGGAGCTTGGGTGAGCTTCTCCTTCAAGGTTGTGAACGCCGCTGTGCACGCATCAGTGAACTGGAAGGGGGCATCCTTCTCCAGAAGCTTAGTTAGGGGCAGGGCGATCTTCGAGAAATCCTTGATGAACCGCCTATAGAACCCTGCATGGCCAAGAAAACTCCGGATCCCCTTAACAGATGTAGGAGGGGGTAGCTTGCTGATAGTCTCGATCTTTGCTCTGTCTACCTCAATCCCCATCTTGGAGATCTTGTGCCCAAGAACTATGCCCTCTCGAACCATGAAGTGACACTTCTCCCAACTTAGTGCCAGGTTCGTTTCTTCACACCGTTTAAGAACAAGTTCCAGGTTATTGAGACAGTGAGAGAATGAGTCTCCATAAACCGAGAAATCGTCCATAAACACCTCCATGATCTCGCCGACCAGACGGTCAAAGATGGCGAGCATGCATCGCTGAAAGGTGGATGGGGCGTTGCATAGCCCGAATGGAATCCTCCGGTAAGCAAATGTGCCGAAGGGGCAGGTGAAAGTGGTCTTCGCCTGGTCCTCCGGTGCAATAGGGATCTGAAAGTACCCGGACATCCCATCCAAGAAGCAGTAGAACTCGTGCCCCGCCAACCTCTCTAGCATCTGATCAATGAACGGCAGCGGGAAATGGTCCTTCCGAGTGGCGTCGTTCAGACGCCGATAGTCGATGCACACACGGTACCCAGTCACCGTGCGCATCGGGATGAGCTCGTTCTTCTCGTTAGGCACCACGGTCATCCCACTCTTTTTGGGCACCACCTGGGTGGGACTGACCCACTCGCTGTCAGAAATGGCGAAGATGATCCCCGCGTCCATCAGCTTCACGATCTCTGCTCGAACCACAGCCTCCAGGTTCGGTGTCAATCTCCTCTGCGACTGCCTCACTGGCCGCATCTCATCCTCCAGCAGTATCCGGTGGGAGCAAAAGGAGGGGCTGATCCCCCGGATGTCTGTGATCTTCCATGCTAAAGCTCGCTCGTACTGCTTCAACGAGGCCACCAGTCTGGTCTTCTGCTCGGGTGTGAGGGTTGAGCTGATGATGACTGGCAGCTTATTCTCCTCCCGGAGAAATGCATACTCCAAATGAGGAGGGAGGGGCTTAAGCTCCAGCTCTGGTGGTTCCTCCAAGGAGGTGGTGATGCGAGTGGAGGATGAGATCGGTTTAAACAGCCTGTCGCCCTCCAAGAAGGGGCCACTCTCCAACGCGGCCAACTGCTCCGCCAGCTGCGGCTCCTGCGATGCCTGCTCATCTAGCAAAATACAACGCTTAAGAGCATCATCAGTACCCGCACTCGTTATGGCGAGTGCGGTCTCAAAGTCAGTAAGCACATCACAGTAATCTATGTCATCATGCAAATGAGAGTGCTTCCCATTCTCAGACACAGAAAAAGTAGCATGTTCATCACCAGCACGCAGAATCAATTTACCACTATGCACATCAATAAGCGCCTTGGCGGTGGCGAGAAACGGTCTACCCAAAATCAAAGGCACATCCACATCCTCATTTATATCCAAAATAACAAAATCAACAGGATATGTGAATGCACCAACATTAACAAGCAAGTCCTCAATGATACCCCTAGGATGCACGATAGAACGATCAGCTAACTGAATGCTCATCCTAGTAGCTCTAGGTTCACCTAGGTCTAGCTTCTTAAACAGTTTATAGGGCATGACATTTATACTGGCGCCTAGGTTCGCCAAGGACTTTCCTACATGCATGCTGCCAATAACAAGAGGGATAGTGAAACTCCCTGGGTCTTTGCGCTTCTCGGGAAGCTTGTTCTGCAGGATAGCAGAACACTCCTCGCTAAGCATCACTGTCGAAAGATCCCCAAGTTTCTTCTTGTTGGTGAGGAGGTCTTTCATGAACTTGGCATACTTGGGCATCTTCGTCAGTGCCTCCACAAACGGCATGCTGATGTTGACCTGCTTCAACATTGCCATGAATTTGGCAAACTCTGTCTCCAGCTTGTCTTTATGAAGTCGAGTGGGGAAGGGCAGCTGGGGTGTATGCTCCTTAACCACGGGCTGCGGCTTGGGAGCAGGCGCTTCACTGCCTTCCCCCACTTCTGCAGTATCAGCTGGAGGTGTTGAAGCAGGTAGTGGGTCGTCTCGCCTGGGCTGGGCAGGAGCAGCAGATATGGTCTTGCCACTCCTGGTGGTGATGGCGTCCAACTGCTGAAGAGGGTCACGAGGATTAGGAACAGCATGCAGAGTCCCCGGTGCCCTGGTAGTGTTCTGGCGAGCCAAGCTCCCAATCTGGTTCTGGAGATCTTGCAGAATGGCACCTTGGTTTCTCTGGCCTGCCTCCAGTGAGGCTATGTTCTGATCCATCCTCGTGAAATTCGCCTGACTAGTGGTCATGAATGCCTGCGAAATATTCTTCAGATCAGCCATTTGATTATCTGGAGCTGCGGCTGCTGGAGGCTGAGCAAACTGGCGATGGGGCTGCTGGAATGGCTGCCCTTGCCTAGGCTGGTAGGGCTGCTGCTGTGGTGGTGGCCCCTGCCTAGCCTGGAAGGGCTGCCTCTGCTGGAAACCACCTGCTGGTGCTGGGAAACCAGGTGGTTTGTTGGTGTTGCTGCTCCAGGCAAAGTTGGGATGCTGGCGCCATCCCTCATTGTAGGTGTTGCTGTATGGGTCCAGGCGCCGAGCATTGGCGATGAAGTCCCCCTGCTCTTGGAGAGTAGAGGACTCCCTCATAGACTGACAATCTTCCACCAGGTGGTTCGGGCTCTCACACCACTGACACTGAGCTACTGGAGGCGGAGCTACACCTCGGCCCGGAAGGAGACTGTTGGGCTGCTTCAATGTCTGCACCAACTCAGCCACCTGCTGCTCTAACCCGTATCTGGCCTCCATAGCATGCACACCACGGTCCCGGGAATGTCTGCCTCTGCTGCTCTGCCCCCAGGAATGATCGCGGGCAGCCAAGGTACTGATCATCTAGTTCAGCTCGGGTGGAGTCTTAGTGAGAATATCCCCTCCTGGGCATAGAGACTCGATCACCCTCTGGCTGTCCGAGGTGAGGGCACTATAGAAGTTCCCCACTGTGAAAGCATCACTGAAGCCATGATGGGGACACTGCCAGAAGTATCCCATGTACCGCTCCCATGCATCACGAAGGGACTCATCTGGATCTTGGCGGAAGTGAGTGATCTCCCGCTGAATCTCCGTGGTCTTCGATGCCAGATAGTACCTGTGCACGAACTTGTCTGCCAGATCGTCCCAAGAAGTGATGGACAATGGGGGCTGGGTCTCCAACCACCTCTTAGCATTCCCCGCCAGAGAATGGGGAAAGAGGTGAAGGCGGATTGCGTCATCCGGAACACCATTCAGCTTGAACCCGTTCGTCAGCTGCAGAAAACGGGAAAGATGTGCCCGGGCCTCCTCATCCTTCAAACCATGGAACTGGATGGATGATGTAATGAGTTGAATCCAGCATGGCTTGATCTCGAGGTTGTTTGCTGGGATGGGTGGATAGAGGATGACCGGGCGGATGTCGGCAATCCGTGAAGTGTAGTAGTACTCCAAGGTGGGACCCGGCGGTGGTGGTGGATGCTGATTCACCGGGGGAGCCCGTCGGGCATTCCCCAGTTGTGGGATGTCTTCGCCCTCCATCTCGTACTCGTCCTCGGATTGGCTGCTCAATTGGCCGTCTCTGTGCTCCACCGTAACCAGTCTAGCTCGCTGTTGTCTCCGAAGTTGGTTGCAGGTGCGTTCAATCTCTGGATCCAATGGCAGTAAACCTCCCGACTGGCTACGGGTCATGCACTATCTGCACACAATCAAGCAATGCAAACCCGTGAAGGCACAAGTGGGAAAGAACAAAAACTCAATGCGAAAATGAAAATGCTAGAGTAACATAAATCACTTTTCTTCGGCCCGCCCGTGTTTTAATCCCCCCATTTCCCCGGCAACGGCGCCAAAAACTTGACTCACTTCTACTGTCACTCTAGAAAATGGCCAAGTGAAACCACTTCCTAAAGCGTAGTATAGCGGGTTTAGGTTTCAATGTCAACCCGGGTCCTAGATGTGATGACTACTCAGTGAATTCGTATTATCTAGCAATGAAACTTTAGTGAAGGTCTAAACTAACAAGCAAGCAAAGCAACTAAACGGTTGTTTTCAGGTTAAGAGAGGTCACCCGGATATGGTTCCCCCTAGTCTGCAGTTAAGCCGGATTGTAATTACCAAGTTCAATTTCTATGATAGTTATACTACGGAAGGTTCTCAAACAGTCTGAAGCCTCGACTAAAGGTCTTCAGACCCTCTCAATCTGAGTCTCTAGCGGGCGACTAACCTCCACCGGAGTAAACAGATTGAGGCCCTAACGAACCAAACCTCCACTACCGAATTGACTTCGGTACAGAATAGTGAATTGGCTCCTCGACTAAAGTCACCAATTCACTACCTTCAATTAAGGATGCTCTATCAACCTAGGCAGATATTCTAATTCTAGGTTAAAGCAGAAACAACAGGAATTTGATCAGGATTCATGCCATTCAATCATTCAAACCTCAATCGAATATAATCAAATCATAGAAACAGTACTTGGGTTCATACAATCAATCCCAACATACAGAACTAGGGTTTCCCACACCCAGATGAATGGGAGAACTACTCCATGGAGAAAGAAGCAAAAGCAGAATCAGATGCGGAAACCATACTGTGAAGGATGGAGTTCAGCTTCTGGACGTTAATCGGCACTCTTCCAAGCTCAAGCCAAGCTCCAATGGTGATGAAGATCAAGCTAGAGCACTTGGAGACTCTTGTTCATCGCTTTCTCTCTCTAGGAATCGCTCTGTCTCTCTAAAACTCGAATCCCCTCTCAATTTGGCTGAAATCTGCCTAAAAGGGCATCACTGGCCAGAACACGGTCGAGGGCACGGCCGTGTTCTGGTCCAGCCCGCCCGTGTTCTGGATTCGGCATAAAAACACGGCCACGTGCCTTGGGAAAACACGGGCGTGTTCTGTGCAAAACACGGCCGTGTTCTGGTTGACCCCGCCCGTGTTTTTTAGCTGGTGTAGCTCTATGGTGGGAAGTCTCAGCGGTAAAAACACGGCCAGGAACACGGCCGTGTTCTGAGGGCCTCCTGCCCGTGTTTTGGCCCTGGCTCGACCAAACGACTTCCAAACGATCCGAAACTCGCGCTTGGCCTCCCCTTCGACGCCTGGGACCTAAAATAGGACAAAATAGCACAACCCGGCGTAAAATAGGCCAAAACACACAACTATGCTCCGCAAATGGATAAGAAATAGGGGTATAAAATCATGCAATTACATCATTATCAGAGTTGTAAAGAGTGGAACAGTCACAATGATGCCAAAAGTTGATGGCGACACAATGATACTTCGGGGAGGAGCATTAACTTGTGGTGTACCAGTCACTTGACTAGTTGAGGCGAGAGGAGGCCCTTGCTCTACACCATTAGTCAAAGCGGGTGTCAAGCTAGTTGATGGCACGTTTGAGGTGAACTGGTGGACAAGGGGGACGATTGGATCCGTGTTCATCAAGAGTAATCACCGTGGAATTGGCCATATTCTCTCTCTCCAACTCCAACCCCATGGAGTCAACATCAATGATCTCATCATCCAAGTCTTGCTCATAATTGTCACTATCATCAGTATGCTCATATCCATACCACGTATGATTAGTTGGTTTGGTCAAGAAGTTGAAAAATATAATATGAAGAAAGGAGATAGGAGTACCTTCGAGCTTGAGGAGAGTCGTGCATGCTTGTTAGGTCGTTGTCGATCCTTGTTGACATTGGAGGCTGGGGTCATGATATGTAGTTTAGTGAGTACAAAGACAAAGAGTGAATTTACAAAGTACAAGATGGTAATTACACATGAGACGCTTCGATTGACAACTACTTGGCCTTGGCGAGTTGTCCTCCTCGGAACTTTCTTCATCATGGTTCATCTCAACCATGTGACCGGATGGGAGTAGACGTAGAACAATGTTGCTCGGTGCATCAGTGAACATGTGGAGCTGGTTCATTTTTTTGGACCACAAATCTGAAAAGAGGGGCACAACTTTGTCTGCAGTGACTTTGAAGTTCTTAAAAGCATTTGGGATCAAGAGGTTGTGGCATTCCCCTAGTCCGCTTATTTCCTTCAGGTTGAGGGGTTGTCGTTGATGAAAGTGTGGATGGTTGTAGGAGAACGGTGTCGTCATTGGCCATGTTTGCACTAGGCAAAATTGACGAGCTACGAAATGTGGATTTTACACCTCCACGCTAACAGTTGATGTCGTTGTGGAGTCAAAAGAGAGATCCCTTGAAACTATCCATCGAGACCACTGCTCTACATGCCAGAGATATGCATCTTCAGAAGCCTCATTCCTTTGCGGTGCACTAGGGAATGTACGAGTAAACAATGATGGCCCAAAGGTGTAGGTTTCAAAAGGTGTGAATGTCTCTATCCTTTTAGCTTCGTAGAGTGTGGTGAAGTAGAACTGGAAGTTTTTCCTCTTCGATGTTGCTTCTGCTAGGTAGTGCCCATAGGTAAGGATGGTGGTGTCATTTGAGAGCTCTTGAGGAGGAGGCAAGGAGCTGCGAATCATCAGGAAGTAAACGTGCAACCAAAGCTGTATTGTCCAAAGAGGCCCGGTGCATGATATCTCTTCCCCCTTCTGAATTTTATTCACCAATGTGTGCATGCCGCGATAAAGCCGGCAAAGTACCATCTCAGTAAGGTTGTCATACTCCCCACGTGCTATTTTGTATGTGGTGACAACACCCGTTTTTTGGCGATTTTGGCTGGAGCATATGATGAACTTGTAGAGCCAATAAAGAAGGAATGCCACTCGCTCAGAATCAGTAATGGGTCCACCAGATACACAATTTATCTGGTATAGCTATCGGCGGATCAGGAGCATCAAGCCTAGAAGGAGACTAGACAGGGGGATGGTTGCGCGTGATGCCAGTGAGAGCAGCTATGTCTAGTAAGGTCACATTCATGGTCCCAAATTGAAAGATGAAGTAGTTGGACTTAGTCGACCAGAAGCACGTGGCAGCTTTAAATAGCTCCGGATCAGGGTTGGGAGGACTGGCACACAAGGAGAGGAAATGAGTGATGCCAGCGTGATGTCATTGATTGACTGTGGTTTCATCTCTCTCCATTGAGACGTGTATACCATTCTTTGAAGTTAGGATCACATAATGGCCAAGACTGAACTGGTTTTTTCTGGTTTTGCCTCTCCCCAAAGAATGACCTGGTTCTCCTTCAGGTTCATACGATGAAGGACTTGTGATTGTGACATCGGGTATGTGTTGTATGGGATCACATGATTGGCTTCAGGTGAGAAGATGGCTGGACCAAGCCATCCTTCTCCATTCTCTTTCAACATCAAAGAATCAAGAATGAATCCCACTGGGTCTTCATTAAGAGAGCACCACCGGTTCACCATGGAGGTTTCGGATCTTTTGGTCCTGCAGCAACACAAACCATGATTGAAAGGTGGTTCAATAATCAATTCAACATGCATGGGACACTAAGTTTTTGGAACCGATATAGAGAAAGAGTGAAATTATGCAAGTGAGCAAGGAAAGACATGTGTGAACCTATGAGGGGCAAGTTATACGTGGGTCTCAATCTATACAGGTGTTCATGCATTATAAAAACAATGATAATGAGTACATATATAAACAATGGTCGCCCAACTCCCCCAGAATAAATCATGACATCAAAATTTTATACCCCATGATGCAAGAAAATGGTACCGCCAACAACAGGTTATCGGAGAGGTGTACAATGGCGAACGGAGGCAAATTAAAGAGAAGGAAAGCTTACCTTGGGTTGGTAGTCTGAGGCCGAACAGCAGCAGAAATCTTGTCGTTGGGAAGCATTGAGTTTGTTGGAGGTATGTTGGTATTTTTGAGTTGTGAATTATGATGGGTGGGAGCATAAATTTATAGAGAAAAAGTTACTTGTGTCCTAATAGGAATGGTATTACTTTTTCTAGTAGGATATGGGTTAGGAGGTGTGTCCTACATGAAAAATAATTTGTGTTCCTTATCAAAAAAGGAAAAAGTAGGCTACGTTATTTGGCTAAAAACTGTATTATTAGCCGAGTAGGAGAGGGACACCCTCTTGATGTGTTGTTACATGGCCAAGAAGGAGTTACATTCCTTATATGATTTGGTGACATGGCTATATAAAGCCAACATCTGCTTCAAGTGGTTGCGCATCTAGTACAGTTGGTGTCAACAACTTAGTCCATAAGTTCTTATGAACTAAGTTGTGGGGGCATTTGTTTACACCAAAATCATTTTTCATTAATTATTACATGTTTGTACATCTTGGCCAATTTAAGTAGCTGGTACACGTGTACATTGATGGTCCAATTTATTCAAGTCTGGCCATAGGATTTATGGATGGTAGTGTCCAACGTAATGAAAGGTAGTGTCCAACGTAATTGATACCATCCAAATCCAATAATGGATGGTAGTATCCAAATACATGGATACCATCCAAAATGCATAATGGATGGTAGTGTCCAAATACATGGATATCATCCAAAATCCATAATGGATGATAGTGTCCAAATACATGGATACCATCCAAAATCCATAATGGATGGTAGCGACCAACATCATGGATACCATCCAAAATCCATAATGGATGTTAGTGTCCAACATCATGGATACCATCCAAAATCCATAATGGATGGTAGTATCCAACGTAATGGATACCGTCCAAACCCTAATGGATGATGCTAGGGTATGGTGACCATTTAATATGCGTACCGTCCATGGATTGGTGTCTTAGTCAACATGAATATCGTCCAATGGTCAAGTGACATGATGACGTGTCGAGGTGGTTACCAGAAGCAGCACCTGACTTGCAAAGGACGCTCGGAGGAGTTACTGGATGCTACGTGGAGCTTATTTTCGGGAAGAGAGAGAGAAGGCGGTTAGAGGACGAGGCACAACAAAACTCACAGTAAGACTCTGGAGGAAGGACAGACAAATCAAATCACAAACAGTCTCGTCAAAATTTATCTTATCTCTCTAGAATAGTAACCGTAGCAGTAGCACCAGGGAACCTCCAGCGAGGCTTCTCTGTTAGTTGTACTCAGTAGTTGCGGAGCTCTCAAGGAATTTCCATAGGAGTAGAGGTAATAGTAACCAGATCCTTTGATGTATGCATCGAACACCCTCGTTCGAACAGTGTTTGAAGAGGTGTGAACCGAGTAACATCGTTTTCTGTTTTCTTGAAGTCATAGTGCATTGATCAGACGAAATTCCACCTGAAACAGTAGTATTTAAGGTGTCTAAAATGATATCCATTGAATTATAATCCTATTATTTTTTTAAATTTTACGGTTGAAACTGTAGTTAGTATGGTCCTAACCCTGTTACCGCACAATCTTCTCGCTAAAATAATAAACAAAAATAAGATTGGAGTTGATATTGTGTTAATTCTACATCGATAGCACCATAATAACATAATAAATACTATGTTTAATACACATATATGTATCCGTACGTATTTTATCCGTTTAAAACTTCCGTATACGTATTATTGTCCAGCCGTTTCATTTTTCCCCATTCATTTGATGGCTCCCGTACTAAACACGTATAAAACCCGTATAACACATTTAATATCCGTATTTAATGAATTAAATTGTGAACTTTACTATTATTTATATATATATATTTATTTGAAAATAATTTATTTTTATGTATTAATGGCAATTAACATACTATTAAACGTAACATTAAGTTAGAAACGACGTAAAATACCCGTACGTATTTTTTACGTAACTTTCCCGTACCGTATTTTACTAACTATGCATACTAATCATGGTTAGAAAGTGGGTAAAATATTAAGCGAGATAAAATTATCATTAATTATTGTTGCAACAACAACTACAATTACAAACAACTATAATTGTGGATATAACTTTGATGATGATTGCGAATTCGACTCTGATGACTTTGACTATGACAACTACAACTCTGGCATGCTACTACAACAACGAATACTAAAAAACAACAACGAATATCGACTACAAGTCTTACTCCACAACAGCAGGACTCTGACACCACAACACTACAACTCTAACATATTCTTCTTCCTCCTCAACCAGATTCAGAAGGGCTGGAGGAAGGTCAAACCAAAACCCAAATCATCGATTATCGACTAACCAAACCACCTCCATATGGCCTCCAATAACCGACTGATGCCACATGCACGATTAACCGAACACCAACCAGTCGGTTACCACTTTTTTGCTCGGTTAGCCATGCAAACCAAAAATTTGGTGGTTGGGTCGGTTTGAACTGGTAATAGATCCGAAAATAGCCCCACCTACATAAAAAAAAATCCGTAAAATCGCCAAAAATTAAAGTCTCAAACGCACATTTATACATCTAATCACCCAAAGTGAAGTCTCAATACCTTTTGCATCAAAAATACATCTAAATCACCAAATTAATGTCTCAAATTCAACAACATAGAGACATAATTCATCAACTTCACAATTCACAAATCACAATATATCCAAATAGCAACAAGTTAACAACAAATCTTCATCATTCATCACTGATCAAGACCAGGAGAAGAACCAATATCTGCAAAACCCTTTTCTTTCAATCGGCCCAACAAGGCATGACCATAATCGTCATATCCATCTTCCTTATACTCTTCCTCGGGCACATATTCTTCACCCTCCTGCTCATTCACCACTGGAATGTTGAGACTTGCATCTACATTGGCAACATTACCAGTATCACTTGCACTTTTCATTCTAGACTAGAAAGTGGTATTGACTGAGTAAGAAAAAATAAAACAAAGTGTTAGGATATTCATAATATGAATTAGGTTGAAAGAAATAGTGAAAACATGAACAACAATGTAACACCCCGACCGGGTACTAATTTTACCAAAATACCCTTAATAAACTGTGAAACAAATCAGAAATGAAAATACTTGGAAAAATGGCGGAAACTTTTCATAAAAAAAAGTTTAACAAATACCGAGAATAAATTGTAATTTCTTAAAACAAAGCACTAACCCCTGGGCGAACCTCAATCATAAAACATGAATCTCTAGTCTATACTCATAATCATAAAGTATAATAACTAATTAATCTCAAATGTTGTTGCTTAATGATAACCTTGACTAGATATCCTCCGTGATGCTCGTACTGTCCTCCTCCAGCTATTTTCCCTCAAACTGTCTCTCTAACTACTCCTTAGCTCTTCCTCTTCGGACTGGTGAGTGAGTTGGGGCAAGTCTACGCCCTTCGTTTGAAATCTCTAGTACTTCATACTTACAAACTTAAGTTAAACCGGTGGATGATAATTTCACTCTTTAAAATCTATTCTTAAATCTCAAATCTCAACTTAAATAATTGATTTACACTGGGATCCCTCACTATCTAGTCCGGTTTCCAACTCATACGTATGAGAGCCCATTCAGGCTTTCCTTAAACTTAAACTTAGTTAGCGAAGTCGTAATGATTCATCCCCCTAACATCTTAAACTTATCGTGGTGGCTCTTCACCACGATTCTCAAGAGAAAAACTGCTGCTCAACTTAAATATCTCAAGAGCATAACTGCTGCTCTGTCTCGAAGATTTCAAGAGCATAACTGCTGCTCTATCTGAAAATGTCAAATGGCAATGGAATGGCGCTAGTGACTAAAAACAGTTAAAACAACTTCACCTTCTTAAAGGTGAATTACTTCTTAAAAAGTACTTGTTTCTTAAACATGAACTTACTTGTAAGTAAAGCATGCAATAACATACAACTGAAAGCATATTCACACAAACTCACGTGGCATCATATAAACACACAAAGGCAAGTATCGCACATAACAATCAATCTCAAAAACTCAAATACCGTAAGGCGTAGAATTTACCCCCTTTACACTCACCTCTTTAGTCGCGTCAACGTCTGCATTCTCACGCTCAAGCTCCGGATGTTTTTCCTCCCTTGGCTCCTCCTCTATCGGTTCCTCATCTTCCTCTTCCACGATCCTCACTGTTGGCGCTCCGCCGCCATTCTCTTCGAGGTCCCTCCTCCGGGCACAATTCAGCGGCCAACTTCGAATTGCCGACACCCCGGGTCGTCTAGGAGGATAGGGTCGGGGCCTCTCCATCGCTTTACCACCAACAGTCGCGATCATCATTGCCTAGTTCACAGCGTTTCTCCCGCCTCCGCCAGTCACGGCTCTTCCTCTCCTACTCACATGCGTGAACCTCTTCATCACGCGAGACTACGAAGCTTGATCGACGGCTAACTTTCTCACCTTTCTTTCCTCCTTAGCCAGATTATCCCAGGAAACCTATTAATAAGAAACTCGTTTCTGTAAGACAACCTTTCTAGATTTAAAACCACTTTTTATTTACAAAAACACCCTCTCCTCAAAGTCGCATCCTCAAACCTCACTCCAAATATCCCTTAACCTCCTTTAACAATTTTCTAGAAGTAATCCCTTCAAACCGGACCCTTTTTCCTAATTAATTTTGTCTCTGATGAATCTTTCACCTAACTTGGACCTCCTTAAAAATTCCGATAACAATTTTGCCATGTCAATCAGACGACCAAAGCTCATGGAAAATTATCAAACTCTTAAAAACACCTCGGCAGGATTTTTATTTAAATAAAATCGTCACTCTTCTAATTTCTAAAAATAGTCATTCATCTTCAAAAATCCCCAAATTAAATTACAACCATCTTCTATA
The DNA here is from genome assembly GCA_946122785.1 of Linum tenue. NCBI lineage: Eukaryota > Viridiplantae > Streptophyta > Magnoliopsida > Malpighiales > Linaceae > Linum > Linum tenue. The sequence goes on along the minus strand of CAMGYJ010000008.1, from coordinate 68,858,220 downwards.
CCTTTCTCAATTTATAAAATTGCTAAACTCAGAAACCAACACCCATACTCATAGAGGCTTGAAACAATTTACAATATCCAAAAATACGTTTCTAGAAATTCTCAGCAGCTTTAGTGACCACCCAAAATCTGTCCCTAAAAGCCTGTAAAATCTGTCGCTAAAAACCCAAAATTGCACTCTCACGAAAAATCACCAAATTAATCAATCAAACTCAAAGGGATCGAGTTCCCTTACCTCTACAACGTGCCTAGGACTAGATTGGATAACCCGGGACGTGATCTCCTCATTGATCGATGATCGAACCCTCATACGTCACCGCTAGGAATACGAGAGGGATGGCGGATGGGTTGGGGAATCGTGGATGGGGCTGGGGTCGGGTCTTGTTCTCCCTTTTTTTCTTACTGCTCCCCCGCACTGCTTCTCACTCGGCCACTTGGCGCTGGGAAAGAGTGGGGCGCTCTTGGGGAAAAAATTTGGGAAGGATTTTGTGATGGGGGGTTTTGCGTGGTGAAAATTAGGGAGGGGGTGAGACAGAGAGATGAGAGAGAGCGAGAGAGTGGGTGTTAGAGAGAGAGTGATAGTGAGAGGATCGTCCGGTGAGCGTTCTTTTCTTTGCGGGTATTCGGCGGTGAATCGGGATTCAGGTGGACACAACCTCTCGGATCCTCATCAGCGCAGGTTGGATTCCTTTCGCTTTAGGCATGGCAGTGGGTTCAGAACTTTTATCGTCGAAGATTACGTCAAGAGGAGGCAGGCGTTCGTGAGGATCACATCTGATGAAGCTGGTCGCCGGAAGAGGTTTCTTTATTTGGAGGCACCTCAAGCGGTATGGGTTAGTAAAGCACTTCGTGAAATCTCGCGGAGAGGTTGGGACGCGAAGGCAAACCGTCAAAGGAAGGGGTTTTCTCGTACCATTCAGATTGATAGATTCGCGAACCGGGAAGGAAACTTAATGAAAATTTCAGAAAGACTGGCGCGCGGGAAATCGTCCTTCATCTCCATCCCTTTTGTTCCATGTGATTGGGGAGGAATGATTGATAGACTATGTCGGCCGATGAATAAGGTAACCTCGAGGAATCAAATTGCGCGGAACGCGTGGGTGGTCCAGGGAAAATCCTTTGCTGATGCTGCTAAACTGGGGCTCCCTGTGGAGACAGGGAAAATCTTCATCAAATCTCACAAATCGCAGGCATTCTTGGAGGTGGAAGAAACTGGTGTTAATGATAGGATGCGTTTCCTGGACCATTGCTTAATGATCAGTTTCTTTAATAGTAGGAACCACCGGAGAATTTGTGACATGGGCTAGAAAACGCTGGGGGTTATCGGAGAGTTCAGTCTTTTCATTAAGGTTGGCCACCTCTGGTACTTAACCTGCTCTTCTCTCTCGGAAGCCATCAGGGTTCAAGAAGATGGTCACGCAAAATTTCGCGAATGGAACGTCTTGCTGCGGTTTTGGAAAGAAACGAACGGGCGTAGCTTTGCTGCTCCTGGTGGGCTGCAGTGGCTCATGGTCTTCGGAATCCCCCCTTTTCTTCGATCATTGAACATTGTAAAAGACATTGGGCAGATATGTGGGGAATTCATTAATGTCGATCAGAGTTCTTGGTCGGATCCATGTGTTCGCATCAAAGTTCGACCAAGAAAAGAGCTCCCGGAATCACTTTCGATAAGATTTGGGACAACCGTGTTCGTCGTTAAAATTCTGCCGGTGCTTGAAGATGATTGTCCGGTGGCAGAATTGAACCGTCACCGCCTTTTGGACAAGATTTTTTACTCGAGCCCTATAGAGAATCCGTCCAACTTTGGGAAATCTCAGAGCCCGAGAGCGTTGGGTGGCATCCCGATCTCGGGGTCCCCGTGCGTCGCCTCGGTTCCATCTGACTGGTTTCCCCGCAGGCATGCGTTGGAGGTCTCCGATCCCCGTGCAGGTCGGGCCATTAGTGTGGGGATTAAGAAAGTTTGGGTCCGCAAATTGGGCACGTTAACCAAACCCACTTCTCTCTGTCCTTCCCCCAATGAGCCCCTTTCTCCGGTTTCTTCCCTCTATAAGCCCAATTCCTTTAACCCATTAACCTCCTCTCCTCTCCCTAGCTCAGCCCAAGAGCTTTTGCTTTCATCCTCTCCTCCTGGTCCACCCCCAATACCCAAACCCAACCTTATCCTTCTCAATGTCTCTGCTTATTCCCCATCTCTTGTCTTTGACTCAGCCATTTCCATCTTATCGCTAAGTATCCCCCTGTCATCACCATTTGCTACCCATTTTCCCCTTTCCTCCCTACCCCGTCCCTTCCCCTTGTCCCCCTCCCATCTCCTACAGTCGATCACCTAGCCCCTACCTCCCTGTCTTATCCAAATTCGCAAGCTGACCTTTCTAGCCCTCCTTTGCCTGTTGATGCCTTCGGATGCTCCTTCTCCTCCCCCACTGATTCTCCCGACTCCCCCGAACTGGACCGATTAGCCATCGTTCCGTTCAGTCCTCTGAACTCCGATTATTTTGAGGCGTGGCGTGGCAGGCAAGACTTCGTCAACTTGATTATCCTCCTCCAACATCCAGAGCTCGGAATCGTTCAGCTCACTCAACCTAGATTTGTCATTCTTCCTGCTGCCTATGGCTTTTTGTTGACATGACTCATTCTTTCAAGCGTGGAACGTGCATGGGCTGGGAAATCCAAATAAGAGGGAAAAAATTAAGAGGCTTCTGAAGAGGTGGAAACCTTCTATTGTGGGTCTCACCGAAACAAAATGGAAGTCCTGCGACAGAAATTTGATTTTGTCCATTAGCGACTGTAAATCCAGTGATTGGGTTGCTAAAGAATCAGTCGGTGCTAGCGGTGGCATTGTCATTTTTTGGGATCCCTCTATCTACAGGGCTCTCACGGTTTGGGAAGGTAGATTTTCATTGCCAGTTCGTCTAAAACTTATTGAATCGGAGGATATCATCTCATTTTTAGTTTTCTATGGACCACAGGATAAGAATGACAAAATGGAGTTTCTAAAGGAAATCGAGTTAGTATGCAGAGAATATTTGGCTGCGTTGTGCATTATTGGCGACATTAATCTCGTTAAGTCAGAGGAGGAATTTATCGGGTGTCCTAGAGATCCGGAGATCATGAATGAATTTAACAGTTTGATTAACAGATTCAATCTTGTGGACCTCCTGCTATAAGGGGACAGGTACACTTGGAATAGAGGAGGTGCAGCGAGATCGTCGTCTCGCATTGATAGAGCACTCATTAATTCGAGTTTTGAAGACTTGTTATCCCCAGAGGCTCTGATTGCTCTTGATCGAGTGGAGTCATACCATAATCCGATTTGTCTTTGGTGGGGTGCAATTGAGCGTTTCATTCACCCTTGGAGATTTGAAAATATGTGGTTTCAAGAAGACTCCTTTTTGCATAGCCTGGTAGGGTGGTGGTGCATCCCTGTCAGTGGGACTAGTTATCTGTTCAGATTTGGGGGAAAATGCAGGCAAACCAAACTCATGATCAAGCAATGGAATCGGGACCACTTTGGGAGAGTAGAGAAGCGTATCGCCGATCTTCTTTTCAGAATTAAAAGTATTGATGATGTTGAAGAGACAGATCAAATTAATCCGCTGCTATCATCTGAGAGAGCTATCCTCAAAGTCAAATGTGAACTTGAGAAGGTTCTTATCATGGAGGAAATTTCCTGGAGGCAGCAGTCTAGAGAAGTGTGGCTTCAGGTGGGTGATAAAAACACCGGTTTCTTTCATAGAGTGGCTAAAGTGAAAAGAAGGAAAAACAGAATCAGGAGATTGGTGATCGAAGGAAGGGCCTCAGAAGATGGGAATGAGATTAAGTCTGCTTTCCATAATCACTTTTCTGCTAAGTTCATGGAATTTGATGATGACAGGCCATTCCCGACTAGGTACAGAGCTTGTATGCTTTCCCCAGAAGAAAACGAAGCTCTTGTGAAGCCTTTCACGGAACTGGAAGTTTGGCAAGCAATAAGGCAATGTGATGGGAGTAAGGCTCCGGGGTCGGATGGTTATTCGATTGAGTTCTATAAGAAAGCGTGGGATATCATAAAGACAGATATATTGAAGGCTTTTGATGACTTTTTCCTTGCCGGCACTCTTCCCCCGTCAGTAGCTCATGCTTTCATCTGCTTACTACCCAAAAAAAATCCATTTGAACAGGTTTCTGATTTCCGTCCGATCATCTTACTGGGAAATTTAAACAAGATTATTGCAAAGGTTCTGTTCAATCGACTTTCACCCCATATGAACACCCTAATCTCGGATTACCAGTTTGGAGGAAAAAGGGGGAGAGTGATTCATGAATCTTGCTTGATTGTCAATGAAGTAATTGATAGCCATAGAAGGAGTGGAAAATCGGGCGTTGTGATTAAATTGGCATTGAGAAGGCCTTTGACTCCATTAGCTGGGGAAGCATTTTAAAATCACTATCTCACTTGGGTCTGCACCCGAGGTTTCAGAAATGGATTAAAGGACTGGTCTCCTCTTCCAGACTCTCCATTCTTGTTAACGGAGAATCTACTGGTTTCTTTGGTATGAGCCGAGGTGTCAAGCAAGGCGACCCTCTTTCACCCTTCCTCTTCAATATAGGTATGGACATACTTTCATTTATTCTTTGCGAAATTAAGGAGGGGCTCATTACGGGTTTTTGCATTAATGAAGAAAGGCACATCGGAGAAGTTACCCATTTACTGTATGCGGATGATGCCATCCTCTTGTGTGAAACAAATGAGTCTGAGGTAAGCAATATGCTGGCTGCTTTGATCTATTTCCAGGCGATTACTGGACTGCAAATAAACCTCGAGAAAAAGCAAATCTTCCCTGTTGGCGAAGTAGCAAATATTGAGAGGTTAGTTGAAATATTTGGTTGTGATTGGGCTTTTTTGCCAACTACATATCTCGGTTTACCTCTCGGATGCCAATCTCCGCCTGCTGCGCACTGGAATAACATTGTGACTAAGACACAGTCAAGATTGGAAGGCTGGAAAGGTAATTGGTTATCGATAAGAGGGAGAGTAGTGCTTATAAACACGGTGCTGGCAAGTCAAAGCAGCTATATAAGTTCGTTATTTTTAATCCCTAAGAATGTCATAAATTCTTTGGAAAAGATTCAAAGGGACTTTCTTTGGTCAGGCACTCAGGAAAACGAGAGGCTTCATCTCGTGTCATGGGAACTTTGCAAAACTACCAAAAACAGGGGAGGATTGGGTATTCGTGATCTCGAGCTACATAATCAAGCTCTCCTGTATAAATGGCATTGGAGGTTTGCGACATAAAGGGGAACTTGGTGGAGGGAAATCATTGACGCCAAGTTTCCCAACATCCATTCGGAATGGTTCTCGGGTATCTTGTCGGGCAGTGTTGGAGGCAGTCTTTGGCATAAAATTATGAAATTACAGTCTGGGTTTTGGGAACTTGCGTGTATTGACCATGGACAAGGTCACTGGACTTCGTTCTGGTTTGATACCTGGATTAAGGGCATCCGATTGGCCGATGAATTTCCGAGAGTCCTGGCTGCTACTGAATCTCCGAACTCAACCATCGCTGAATACCTTTCTTCTTCAAAGGGAAATTATCAATGGAATATACCATTGATCCATTCGCTTCGGGGTGGGGCTGAAAGAGAGCGTATGAGATTACTTGACTTACTTCATTCTATTCCTTGTCAGAACTTTCTTGCAGGGCCTGAAAGACCAAGATGGCTCTCGTCTCCCACTGCCGGTTTCAGTGTCCATTTGGCGTTTGATCATCTCGTCGCTACACAATTTGGAGGAATTGCATATTTTCCCTCGAAGGTGGTATGGAAAAGCATCGTGCCAAACAAGATTTGCATCTTCCTATGGCTGGTCTTCCACAATCGAATTCTTACTATTGACAACCTGAAGAAGAAAGGATTTCACATTCCAAATAGATGTGTCTTATGCAAGAGAGATGAAATGTTTCATTAAGTTAGAGGGAAATGCTGATGTGGCCCCTGATATTGCAGAAAGAATCAGACTCAGGCCGACTGCCAATCCGGCGAACCCAGCTCAATGGTGCTCTAGAGTGGCCTTACACGCTTTCTGTTGGTCTGTTTGGTTAGAGAGAAACGCTAGAGTGTTCAAAGATGTGGATTGCCATGTCCCTTCGCTTATGATGAAGATCGGCCACAACATTTTCTTGTGTTTGAAGGTGGCAAGAAAGGTCGATAAAGGGATTGCGGAGGAGTGGATCAAAGAGATGAAAGCCAGATGTTTCCCTGTCAATTCGCAGCAGCTCGTGCCTTCGGGTTTGCAGTTTCCTTTGGAGGAGAATTAAGCAGTGTTTTCCTGTTCTTTTTCCTGGGTTTGGTTTGGTTTGTTTGGTGGCTCTGTTTCGTCAGTTCTGTTGCAGCCTGCTGCTCTGCTTTTCCTTTCTCCCCTTCCCTTGTTTCCTTTCTCTTCCGTTCAGGTCTGAACGTTTGTTTTTGGAGAGAGGGGGGGTTGTTGGTTTGGTTTTTTTGGTTGTTTTTTCTGCCGACTCAGCGGCTTGTTCTGGGAAGGGGTATGAGGTGTTTTTTTTTGGGCCAGCTTTTGGCCAGTTTTTCTGCGGACCTGCTTGGGTTGAGTGGCGTATTCGGTGCACCCATTTTTTTGGGTGCACTCAGTGCACCCGCCTCATAATTGTCATTCTGAGCATGTGATTCATGTCAAAACGGTATCAATTGTTGCTTATGATATTATGAACAAGAAGCACATGAATTTGAAAAAAATTCATTCAAAATTTACTTTAATTTGAAGGATTTAGGGATTTAGGGTTAGGGATTAGGTTTAAATTTTGGGATTTTGGATTGGGATTCAAAATTGAAGGTTAAGGGGTTAGGGTAATAGATTGATTTGTTATGATTCTATGTCATATCATCATATTAGATTGAGAGTACTAATTAAAGTTCAAAATTTGATGTAATATGGTCACTTTTAGAGTGGGTGCACCAAAAAAGTGAGTGCGCCGAAGTAGCCATCATAAATATATATATATATATACTTCGGCGCACTCACTTTTTTGGGTGCATTGAATGCACTTATTTTTTTATTAAATCTTGACCCTTTAATATATCAAACGGTGGAAAATAAATTAAAAGAATAAATAGTTAACTAACAACAAATAAAGTAATTATATTTATAAAAATAACATGAAGTTATTTATAATTTCACCTATGTTTCCTAATTCAATCGAGAGAAAATAAAAAACAAATCAATTAGTCATTTTTATATTCCGCTAATTACAAAACAAATAATTCCCTGAAAATCCCTTCTTTTAAAGCGGCTTTCCCGTCAAAATTACCTCCGCCGCCGAGAACCTCCATTCCAATTTTAACGAACATCACCTGTTTGGGATTTCTATATATACACATTTATTTGACACTTAGACGTGTGAAAGAGGAAGATAATTAAGCGGCATCCGGGCTAAAAATTTAGAGAGAAGAATGTTCAATGAGCAACGGTCTGCCCCCAGTAACGGCGGTAGCAGCCGGCTAGCGCTTGCGTCGAGAATCGAGAGATAGAACAATGAAGGAGTAGACCAACGATGGGAAGTAATGAATTGGTGAATGGTATCTCTATTGGTCGCAACTACTGGTGGGAACTTATGCTCGACGCACCGAGGCTTGGTCATGATCGACATATCAACAAGCTGGTGCTCGATACGGTTATGATCAACCTCCATGGCGGTTATTAGACCAATATTGTTGACAATGGTGAGAGGCTGAAACTAAATATGTGATCGTTGTACAAGGGGTCTATGGTCGGAGACGTTCTTAGTTGTCGAAGTCGGCGTCACCGTCATACGGAGATCGCGACATCCGTCGTGCCGATTGATCTTCTATTTTGGTGAGAGCGGCACTGTTTGTTGTGATTGGAAGAAATCGGAATTTGCGGGATGGGTTACTGTTAGGTACTTAATTGCAATTATCAATAACTATAAATTATTTTAATAAATATTATATACTTTAATAGTTAATAATTAATTAGAAATATATTAATTATTGCCAACCATTAGATATATTGAAGGGTCAAGATTAAATTAAAAAGTGAGTGCGTTCAGTGCACCCGAAAAAGTGGGTGCACCGAAGACATCACCATATATATATATATATATATATATATATATATAATTTTTTTAATAATAATAGAATAATAATAGTTGTTATTATTATTATTATTCCTAATCCGCGGTTGTAACTCTTAGTGAGTAACCATCAATCCAACTAATCAATTATTATGGTCGAACCCAAACTCAAAGGTCGGAGTGTTACAAACAAGTAATTAAGAGAGTTTTAGAACTCACTAGTTTCTAAATCCAAATTCTCTTCATCATCTTCCTTCCCATCAATCACTCTGGATCCGGCAGTTGCATACTTTATCCAATCCTCAACACAAATCAATGCCTCCACCATTGTATCGCTCAAAGAGGACCTGAATGGACTGAGAATCAGGCTGCCACAACTGAATGTTGCCTCTAAGGCAACATAAGAGATGAGAACATCTAGGATATCCTTAGCCATCTCAGCAAGATTCAGATATATTCCAGAGTGTCGAGACCACCAGCCAAGATGTCAAACTTGGCATCATCACTCTCCTCATTGATGCCATCAGTTTGACATTTCAAATAGATGTCAAGCTCAGCACATCTACCTCATGTTTCCTGTATGAGTGCTTCCCTTTTCCTCTTCCTGAAGTAGGAGAAGCCGTGTCAACAGATGGATTCTCATCACGTGTACTTCCAGTATCGATAGGGGCGGGATTCTATGGAGTTGATGAAGACGGTTCAGCAACTTCAACAGGTTGACTTCTTGAACGCCCACCATGAGCCCGTGCCCGAGCAGGAGGAGCTATGACGCACCATTATTAACAAACTTTCTCTCTCTCTCTCTCAGGTTGAAAAAGCAATGGTTATGAGCATTCTTAAAGTTTTTCAAGAAGTGCTCCACCGACTCTCCTAGATCCTGATGCATCTGTGCCAAGTCGGGCATGGAGACCTCATGCACAGATCTATAGAACTGAGAATGAAGATTTTCTCCATTTGTTGCCACGTCTGGATGGAGTTAGATGGCAAGTTGACATACCAAGCAAAAGGTCATATCAATGAATTGTCAAACACTCTTAATTTAATAAAACTCTTACGTCTCCACACTGGAAAGTGAAATGTCCAATGTACTCCACAGTCGACTGGTCCCTTGTCCCAGTGAACGTGGAAAACTCGAGCATCCTAAACCCCCTTGGAAATGGATAGATTCTATCCACTAACTCAGGATAGGGTTTTCGATAGACACATGGCATGGTGGGTGATAACACCCAAGCAGGTTGTTCAATTCACAAATTGAACTTGGAAGCCCAAGCTCTGCAACGTGGCCAAGCAACCGAGTTGCTAACAACAATTAAAACGAAACGGGTTGAACTCTTGTGCAATCCTAAACTTGGAGGAAGGCTCAAGGATTACACGTCGAAGCTCACCCACGATCAAGGTGGTTTTTGATCGATACAAGAGCATATTCGAGCTTGTTTTTCTCGGCCAATCTCTCAACCAAAAACTAGCTACGCAACTTAGTTTTTAGGGGTTTTCAATTGTATTCAACTCAAACGGCCTTTACAATACTCTCGTAGACCTTAAACAAAACTTGCAAACAGTCTGGAATGAGAAAGAAACCGAAACAAACAAGGTAATCCAAAACAGACCAATCCTAACACAATTCGGAAACTTAAAGTGCAAGTAATAAACTATTGTCGATGCCAACTTTGAGATCCTCGTTCTCCACGCTCCCAACTCCGATTGGATCACCCAATACCTTGTTTTTGTACTAAAAATGCCAGCTTTCATGTGAGCTAGACTTTGGAACCTGGTTCCCAGCCATTCGCCGTCTCCCGAGCTTCAAAGTGTGCTTCCTGCAACAGCTCCATGCCTTAGACAAATCCTGGCAGTTTGCCTGTGCTGCCATAGGGTTTTGCTGAGCTCGAAAACACCCTTTCCCAACCTTACCTCGAGGTGCCAAATATTCCAACTTGTTTACCAACTTGCAAGGTTCAACCCAAACCTTTCCATCACCATTTCTATCACTCCAATTGTCCAAATCATGCTCGTAAAGAGGGCTACCTGAAACAGCCTCATGACTTAGCCAAAATTCCTTGTTCTTTAAGTGTGTGGGAATAGCTTCTTTAGCAATAAACCAAGCCTGATGTAAGAGGGTTTTTGAGATCATATCATGCCCTCCCTCTTTTAAAAGCTTTGCCCTCAAAGCTAGTTCTTTCCTTCTCTCAAAATCGTCACAAAACTGATGCCAAATAGGATCGTAAAACGACTGTACAGACCACGTTTTCTGGAAAACGAAAGCACTGTTCTTCGAGCTGGGAATTGGGAATTCTCGATCCTGACGTTGCCATCCCAATTCATTGCCTCCACGGCCTCCTTTCATCCTCCAATCGAGCTCCTGAACCCGTTCCGACCTTCGATTCTTCTCCTTCGTCGTCGAATTGACCACTCCATTTTTCCCGCCGCTGGCCGAGTTCATATTCTGGACACCCATAATTGTCGATTTCGATTTGGGCGTCTTGTCCTCAGCCCTTGATGGCTGCAATTGAGGCATCCAAAAGCTTCCTGGGGCCTGACCCAATGATTCCACGTCAACCAATTCGGTCGATTCATCGCCATCTCTCCCAACCCATTCAGGCCTATTTTGCTCGTGATTGCGTTCCAACAGGGGGATTGGCGCTCGAATGGGGTCCTGCAAAACAGAAGGAATCGGCTCCAATGGATCAAGGGAAAAGCTTCCATGGGTATGGGAGAACGCGTCGGGTGCCTTGGTCTGGTTCGGAGTGTTCCCAGGAGGCCTAACCAATAAGACCTCTCTCCTGCCCTACCTCACCGTCGACGAAACATAGGGGCATTACGGGAAGCTCGGGTTTCGGATCTTCTCCCGCCTCAAGGTCGTCATCATGAATCGACCCGTAACTAAACCCGCCCTTTCCTTTCCTTCTCTTGTCTCCTCACCATTCTTAGCCCAATTTGCGGCTAGTTTCAGTTGATCGCCGCGAACTTCTGATGGGGACAAACGTCTTATGGGGGCAAAGGTTTCAGCACAATGTTCTTCCCACCGAACTTGAATTTATGACAATTTGTACCGCCGTCGTGGATTACTGGTTTATTGAATTTCCAAGGCCTCCCTAGCAAGATATGGGCAGCTTGCATCGGCACAACATCGAACAACAACTCATGCTTGTAGTTATCGATTTCAAACGCGACTCGGGCTTGCTTCGTGATTTTTATCGATCTGTAATCGTTGAGCCAATGCAATCCGTAAGGTTCGGGGTGTTTAATCGTTGCCAACCCCAATTGTTTAACGGCGTCGTGACTAATTACGTTGGTACAACTACCTCCGTCGATGACCATTGACAGACACTTACCATTGACCAAGCACCTCGTGTGGAAGAGGTTGGTTCGTTGGTCGTGTTCGGTATCAGCTTCCACTGTCAAGGCCCTGAGGTTCATGCCAGACAGAAAAGGGCCCTTCTCGGCTTCAATTTCTTCATCGACTTCACCGTCCGAGGAGCTGTCGTTCTTCTTCTTCTCATGCCCAACTTCATTGTCAGAGACGTACTCGCCGTCTCACAAAATCATTGCCTTCACGTTTGGGCATTGATTGTCCTTATGACCCCTGCCGTAGCATTTGAAACATTGAATCGAACCACTAGAGCTGCCTGTTCGTTCTTGATTGCTCGGAGCGCTTTGTGATGCAAATTTGGATGCCTCTGGCTTCGATTGGGGCGGAGTAAGTTTGGCAGGAACCTCAGCAACAGATTTAGCATTTGTAAATCATCGTCCTATCGAGGATTTTTGCTGCTTCTCCACTTTAATTGCGAGGTGAACAACCTCTTCAAATTCAACAAAGGGTCGTAGCTCAACCTTATGTCGAATTTCACGATTCAACCCGTGAAGAAATCTGGAAATTTTTGCCTCCTTGTCTTCACGCACACCAGCCCACATAAAGAGCAACTCTAGCTCTCGAAAGTACTCTTCGACGCTCATTGTTGCTTGTCGAATGCCCTGTAGTGCGTCGTAGAGGTCTCGTTGAAAATATCCCGGAACAAAGCGATCCCTCATCAGTCCACGCAACTCGTCCCACGTAGTTACAGGTGTTTGGTGATTTCGCCATCAACGGAGCTGAAGTTGTTCCCACCACTGCGCTGCATATTCAGAGAATCCGTATGTCGCCATAGACACCTTCTGCTGTTCGGTGAATTGGCCGCATTCAAAGAACGGAAAAAATTTTCTCTCCCAATCAAGGTATGTTGCTGGGTTCATGGTTCCCTGAAATTGCGGAATAGCGAGTTTGATTCCCGGAAGAATCGTCGACTCTGTCTCTGACAACCTCCCCTGATTACCATAACTCTCTTGATGTCGGCGACCTTGTTGGGGAGTGATCGTCACGATCTGCTGCTCAAGTTCTTCTATCCGAGCCACGAGATCCTGATTTCCTTGTTCCTGGTCAGCCCATGTTCCTCTGTTTTGAGCAACCTCTGCTGCGTGTTCCACTCCTGGCAACGCCTGAGACAGAGCATCCAGCCTCTGCCCCTGCTGTTCCATCTGGTGTTCAAGCTTATCGAATTGCGTATTTGCGTCTGGAAAATTGCTCCAATCTGAGCCGTTATGGTCTATAGAAACTCATTTGTATTGAATGGGCCGGCCATGGGGACCTCGACCTCCTGATTCGGCTCGTCGGAGTCTGCTTCTGGTTTCCGCCGTCGTAGAGCAGGATCGCTGGAAATGGATCCTTTAGACTTTGTCCAATGACTCGCTCCTGCCATGTCGTCTTCCGTCCTGCCCACTGTGGTGAACCGGGCTCTAATTACCGCTTGATAACACCCAAGTAGGGTGTTGAGTTCACAAATCAAACTTGGAAGCCCAAGCTCTGCAACGCGGCCAAGAAACCGAGTTGCTAACAACAATTAAAACGAAACGGGTGGAACTCTTGTGCAATCCTACACTTGGAGGAAGGCTCAAGGAGTATACGTCAAAGCTCGCCCACGATCAAGTTGTTTTTTGATTGATACAAGAGCAGATTCGAGCTTGGTTTTCTCGGCCAAACTCTCAACCAAAAACTAGCTACGCAACTTAGTTTTTAGGGGTTTTCAATTGTATTCAACTCAAACTGATTTTACAATACTCTCGTAGACCTTAAATAAACTTGCAAATAGTATGGAATGAGAAAGAAACCGAAACAAACAAGGTAATCCAAGATAGACCAAATCCTAACACAATTCGGAAACTTAAAGTGCAAGTAATAAACTATTGTCGATGCCAACTTTGAGATCCTCGTTCTCCACGCTCCCAACTTCGATTGGATCACCCAATACCTTGTTTGTGTACTAAAAATGCCAGCTTTCGTGTGAGCTAGACGTTGGAACCTTGTTCCTAGCCATTCTTCGTCTCCCGAGCTTCAAGGTGTGCTTCCTGCAACAGCTCCATGCCTTAGACAAATCCTGGCAGTTTGCCTGTGCTGCCATAGGGTTTTGCTGAGCTCGAAAACACCCCTTCCAACCTTACCTCGAGGTGCCAGACATTCCAACTTGTTTACCAACTTGCAAGGTTCAACCCAAACTTTTCCATCACCGTTTCTATCACTCCAATCGTCCAAACCATGCTCGTAAAGAGGGCTATTTGAAACAACCTCATGACTTATCCAAAATTCCTTGTTCTTCAAGTGTGTGGGAATAGCTTCTTTAGCAATCAACCAAGCCTGATGTAAGAGGGTTTTTTAGATCATATCAGTGGGTCTCACTCCCATGCTGAATTGCTCGGTGAGAAGTTGAGTCATCTGTTCTCTTAGAGTACTGGAATCATGTATCCCTTGTTGCTCCGCATGGGTACAAATCCCACCGGGTCTATACCATGTCCATTTAAATGGGGTGGCTTTGGCGTTGGCTATGCCCTTGGGGGAACTTGATCCCGCTCCTAAGGGAGCATGCACCGTATAGGGCCTAGTCACTGGTATGGGTATGGGTGGTGGTTCCACTGGAGTGGGATGCAGGACTCTCAAATTCTTGCCATGTGTAATTCTCCAACTCTCACATTGGGTAACCCCTCCACTCGAGCAGTGGCGGGAATCTTGCCACGATTCATGCGGTGAGGTGTTGGTTGGTTTGTTATCGGCGGAGAGAAGTTATCTTGCTGTGACTGACCATTTCTGTCACCAACGAGATGAACTAAAATTTCCAGCAACAGAATTGGAGTTTGGACTGCCGCCATCTAATAGCAGAGCTCTAGATTGAAGTATGAGTGTGGTTAAAAAATTTCTAAACTCACCAAAATCATTTTTGTTTTTATTAGCCACTTCAAATAATTGACTCAAACGTCTATATACTCTAGAGTTAAAATAGTCAAATTGAGAGTTTACCTGCCTCCTCCGCAAAGCAGCCAAAATCGGGATTTTGATCGTAAAATCGTAGGATTTTAGGATTTTACTTAGGGATTCTGATCCTGATTTTACTATAAAATCGGTGGACCTTAAAATCGTTTAAAATCAGGATTAAAATCGTTAAAATCGTAAAATCCTACCAAAATCGGGATTAAAATCGTATGAGAACAAAATAGGTTGTTTGAGCAAATTTTAAAAAAGCGGAACTGATTTGGAAGAAAGGACAATAATGAGGATCTTCTCAAATATTTATCCTATTAAAAAACATTTGAAAAGAAACAAATAACCAAATTATGGTTCGGTCATTCTCTTTCCCTTCATCCCGTTGAACTCTAAGGCAAAATAGCTTTCCTAATATTGTACGTGCGGAAGAATTAATATCATTATTAACTCATTAATTGATTAATGAATACATTTTTTCCAAGCCACTAGCATTAATTATTCAATTGGAGTTCATATATTATTAGTTTTAAATCATGATTAACAGACAATGTTGAAATTAACCTGACCGGAGTACTACTTTGAGTTAAACTACCTAAACACAACATGAAAAACAAGAGCCAAGCTCCATGAGCTATATCATTTCCTCGTGAATTATTTTAGTTACGCATTAAATAACAATTAAAATGATGATCTTGGAACATTAATCTTGAGAATTATCATTTTCAATGTTATGTGTCTTTGTGTTGGTAATGGTTTACCTTATTAATATGATTATATGTTAGTTTCTATAGGGAACTTTAAATCCTACGATTTTACGATTCGATTTTACGATTCCGATTTTACCCCAGTTTTCGATTTTAGGTAAAATCCCGATTTTTGACTGCTTTGCTCCTCCGTAATACGATGGTTCTCCGCCATCATTTGGTGGTTCTCTTATGTGGTTTGATGGTTCTCTACCAGCAGCTTGCAGTTCTCCTCCATCATCTGACGAATGACACATAAAGCTTCACCCATATCTCCACTAGACGTTACCGTTGGTAGGATCTCCGCTCCACTATTTTTTCCGGCAACTGCCTCATTATTGTTTACGGGCACCGCCTCTGATACTTGGCCAAGTACAATGTTAACCACCTGCTCCTCCACAAAACCAGATGGAGCATCACCTTCTTGATTCCTCCGCCTTGGAGCCATCAAATCGAACACACGTGTCTTAGCAGGTGTGCCAATTTGTTTTCCTGACGAGACAATTTTGAGTGGAACATAATGGAATTAATTTCATATTTACTTCTAAACAAATGATTAAACAAATAAAGTTCAAACAAGGGCGTTTGATAGTTTGGATGATCTACGAGACAAAGCTAAACTAATTTAACTATAGTCCTATGGAGGTTCAACGAGAACTCCAAAACTAAAACTATGGCTAAGACTACATTTGCAGGGAGAAAAATAAAGCTTTACAATAGGTTGTCTAGTGTGTATTTGGCGAACCCTTTATCTATCATCTTCACCTCCTATTTATAGCCACCGGAAGTAACTACCTTGAGAAACTGTTCAACTGACATGTAGCGAAGGTTACCCTCTTAATTGCTATGACAATTCCCTGACACCCACCTTCTTGATAGCTTCTTCTAAACTTGAGTTTTCGAATGAGGAGAACAGTTAACGTATGAAGACCCCACTTGCCCCATGCAGGTGGGTATTCGAATCAAATGGGTCAAAAATGGCAAAAAAAATTCACAACTTATGACCACTAGACACGAGAGATTACCCTCCTACCACTTCTTATGCTTAGTCATATTTCACTTTACATCACCCCCTAGTGTGGCACCAGGGGGTATGTTGATGATCCCCCTAATTACACCATGGGGCCTCCTCGCCTTGGCCAAATTGGGTTATCCATCCTCCTTTAACCACGTTACCCCCTAGTATGGCAACATTGGGGTGCTATGTTGATGACCTTCTTACCACACCGTGAGGGTGCTATGTTGATGACCCTCCTAACCACTCTCTATGAGGGTGTATGTTGATTACCCCCTACCACACCTGTGGGTGTATGTTGATAACCCACGCTGAACCACACCATCAATGTTGATCACTCTTCATGTTTAGCCAAATTTTACCCCTCCTCGTCACGTTATGGGGGTATATTGGCAACTCTCCATAGTCAGATCAGGAGGTGCTCTAACACTTAGCCACATTTTGGGATGAATGACTTAGAGTGGGACATATGATGGTATGGGGCGATCCGACTATTATTAGAATATAGGACCATAATGTAAACTTACAGCAAGTTAGATGATTAGAATGTAAATAGCCATAGGATTAGTTAGAGTTAGTTACAGGATTATACTATAAATACAACTACTTTACTTTATCTCTATATGTTTTTTCTCCATTCATTCACTCTGAATACATACACATTCTCGATAATCAAAGATTCTATCATGGTATCAGAGCTCCTCCGAGCCGCATCGCTCACTTTCTCGCTTTCGCATACTCATCTCCTTCCAATTTCTTTGAAAAAGGCTTTCTTCGCGTCCTTCAATGGCGACGAAAATCCTCACAATGGAGGTCGCCAGCATGGATCTTGTGGAATTTCTTACCTCGGTGTCGCGATTTTTGATCCGGAATCTCCATTCTTCATTCATCCTTCGAAGAATTGGGGCCAATGCCTGGTATCGCAGCCGCTGATTGAGAATAACTTCTCCAGCTGGGAGAGATCGATGATTCTGGTCATCGATGGCAAGAACCAGCTAGGGTTCTTGAACGGCAAGATTCCGCAGCCACGAGACAATTCCCCTCTTCTTGAGCCCTGGAATCGAAACAACAAGCTTCTGCTCAGCTGGATTCAATGGTTCGTTAATCCTACATTTGCCGAGAGCATTCTCTATGTTACAAAAGCCATTGGTACTTGGAATGAAATCCACGAGCAATTTTCTCAAGGAGATTCATTCAGGATCGCTGATTTGCAAGAGGCAATCTTCCAGCTCAAACAAGGTACTTTTAGCGTTTCTCAATACTACTCGAAGCAACGAGCACTATGGGATCAATTGGCTAATTTTGGGTCTATCCCTGATTGTGAATGTGGAGTTGTCTGCTGTTGCATTCTTGCATCTCTTAGAAAAGATCACATGAATGATAAGGTGATTAGGTTCCTGAGGAACTTGAATGATAGTTTCAATGCTCCAAGGTCAACAGTCGTGTTACTTGATCCGTTTCCTCCTATCAACAAGGTTTTTTATATGATGGTTCAGCATGAACGTGAGAACAATTTACTGCCTAAAACTAGTTCCCAACATCCTCCTAATCCTGTTGCAGACAACATGGCATTTGCTACCAGAGCTGCTGGCACTAATCTGGGGGGTTCAGGGAGTAGGGTAGGGTTTTAAGAAGCAGGGTAAAAGCCAGTCTTCACATTTTGTGGTTATACTGGGCATACCGAGGATATTTGCTTCAAGAAAAATGACTATCCACCAGGTTATTAGCCTAAAAAGAAGAATCCACCTAGGCAGGCTAATAATTTAACTGTTGAACATGGTGAATCTTCATCAAATGGTGCAGTCATGGTTAACTCTGCTGATTGGAACTATTTCCAGAAGCAATACCAGAAAATGATGCAGATCATGCAGCCTTTTCCTCAACAAGGAGCTGATGCAGCCTCACAGCAGCTGGCTCCCCCATCTCCTAGCTTTGTAGATGTGTTCATGGGCACTCAAGCATCTCATCCATCTCACTCTGCTGAGAATGATGGCTCTGGTTCTCACCAAATCATCAGTATGTCCAACTCTGTGGCCTCTCATATTACTGCAGATCCTACAACTCATGGTAAATATAGTCTTGCTCTTTCTGCTACATTTACACTTACTAACAAGTGGATTATAGACGCAGGAGCAACTGACCATATTGTGTGTTCCTTAGATTCTTTTGGTGCTTACAAAGAAGTGTAACACTTTTGTTCACTTACCTAATGGTGACAAAGTGGATGTCACTGCTATTGGCACAGTTCATTTCTCTGAATCCCCCATTCTTAGAAATGCATTATATGTGCCCACCTTCACATTTAATTTGGTCTATGTTAGCCAATTAATTAAGAATCCAACCATCTATTTATGGTTTCATTCCTCTTTCTGCCTCATTCAGGAGCTCCCTTCCCTGAAAACGAATGGTACAGCTAGACTAGTGGAAGGGTTGTACATTCTGCACTCTCCCCAGCAGACAGCTCACTTACAACTCTCATCTATCCGTTCTCAATCTACTCAAACACACTCTGTAGCAGTCTTTTTTACAGCAAAACAGCAGTTCAACATCTGGCATTATAGACTTGGTCATCTTCCTCACACAAAACTGTTATCCTTACATCTCATTAATCCATCTGTATACAGTATTGATAATTCTCACTGTCTTGTTTGCCCTCTAGCAAAACAGAAGAGATTACCTTTCCCTATAAATAAAAGTACCTCTGTAACTCCCTTTCATTTGTTACATATTGACATCTGGGGTAATGCCCCTTCTAAATCATTGAATGGTCATTCCTACTTTCTTACAATTGTTGATGACTATTCCAGGCACACTTGGCTTTTCTTAATGAAGCATAAATCTAAGGCCAAAAACATTATCATTACCTTTTTTGAATATGTTTCAACCCAGTTTAATTCCAAAATTAAGACTATTAGGACTGATAATGGTCTAGAGTTTCAAATTCCAGAATTTTATACCTCCAAAGGTGTTGTTCATCAGACTACCTATGTGTATACCTCTCAACAAAATGGCATTGTTGAGAGGAAACATCAACACATCCTAGCAGTAACCAGATCTCTTCTTTTTCAGGCTCATTTACCTTCTCACTTCTGGCATTTTGCTGCTATGCATGCTATTCATATGATAAACAGATCACCAACACCTTTACTTGATAATTTTACTCCATATGAAAAGCTACATGGCCAACCAGCTGACCTTAGTCATCTTAAGGTGTTTGGTTGTCTCACTTATGCATCAACCATCCAATCTCTTAGAACCAAGTTAGATCCTCGAGCAATACCTAGTGTTTTTCTAGGTTATCCTCATGGCACTAAAGGATACAGACTATACAATCTAAATGCACATGCCATTTTTATATATAGAGATGTTGTATTTCATGAAGACATCTTCCCTTTTTATAAAGACAGTAACAAGGTCACTCCTTCAGTTCTTTTACCTGTCTTTCCAGAATCACTATCATTAACAGATCTTGTTTCTATACACACTAATGCTAGACCAGCATCCCCTACTACCACTGTTCCATTAAGTACAGTTTCTCCTACTACTGTACCTTCTTCTTCTCCTATTATAGATTAGCCACTTAGTACAGTTCCTCCAACAACTGTACCTTTTCCTACTCATGTTATCCCTCAACCACTTCCCTTAAGGAGATCAACTCGACAAATCATTAAACCTGCAAAATTAAAGGATTACAAATGTAATCTAATTGGTACAACTACCAATACAGATTCCACCATAGTACATCCTATCCAGGATATTCTTACTTATAGTAGTCTAAGTCCCAACCACATGAAGTTTGCACTTGTCATTGGTCTTCTTAGAGAACCAACTTCTTTCAAAGAAGCTGCTCAATATGAAGAATGGCTAAAGGTAGTTCAGTCTGAACTAGCATCTCTTCTCAAAACTAAGACTTGGGTCTTAGTAGATCCTCCTATCAACAAACCAATTATTTGTAACAAATGGGTTTTTAGAATCAAGTACCTCTCGATTGGCAGCCTTGATAAATTTAAAGCTAGATTAGTTGCAAAAGGATATACTCAAACCCCTGGGGTTGACTATTTAAACACCTTTTCTCCTGTAGTTAAAATGACTACAGTTCGCATTTTACTTGCATTAGCTTCAATAAAAAACTGGTTTCTTGAAGAGCTTGATGTTAATACAACTTTTTTGCATGGTGACCTCAATGAAGAGGTGTACATGGCACTCCCACCTGGTCTCCAGGTTGCACCAGCAGACAAGCATAAAGTTTGCAAATTAACCAAGTCTTTATATGGCCTCAAACAGGCTAGTCGTCAATGATTTGCAAAACTAGTTGAAACTCTTGAAGAATTAGGCTATAGGAAGTCTAACTGTGACTATTCTTTGCTTACCAAAAGTCATGACAGCAATTTTACTGCTTTACTTGTTAATGTAGATGATATCATTTTAACTGGTAATTGTCTTCCTGAAATGCAGAGAGTCAAAAAGCATTTAGATGATAAATTTACTATCAAAGATCTTGGCCAATGTAAATATTTCCTTGGACTGGAAGTCTCCATATTAGAATCTAGCATTCATTTGTGCCACCGTAAATATGCTCTGGATTTACTCTCTGATACAGGTTTCTTGGCTTCTAAGCCTGCTACTACACCTTCTGTACCTGCTACTCACCTATCTAGCACTGATGGTGAACCATTAAATGTTGTTGCTCACAGTAGCTATAGAACTTTAATAGGCAGAATTTAGTATCTATGTAACACTAGGCCAGACATTTGCTACACTGTCAATCAGCTTAGTCAGTACATAGATTCTCCTACTACTAGCCATGAAATTGCTACACATAGACTTCTTCGCTACCTTAAAACCAATCCTGCTAAAGGACTCTTTTCCCCTTTTAATTCTAGCATCAAGTTAACTGCTTTTTTTTACTCATATTGGGCAGGATGCCCTGACACCTGATGTTCTGTAACTTGTTTTTGTGTTTTTCTAGGGTCTTCTCTCATCAGCTGGAGGTCCAAGAAGCAGCAAACGGTTTCAAGATCATCCGCCGAAGCTGAATATCGGGTGCTTGCAAACACCTCCCAGGATCTTCAATGGATGACATACCTCTTCCAGCAGCTTCCAGTCCGGCCTTAGCAACCCTATTTCATCTACTGTGACAGTCTGTCCGTAGTAAAGATGACAGAGAATCCAATCCAACACGAAAGGACCAAGCATATAGAGGTCGATTGCCACTTCACACGAGATCAAGTTCTTGCCAAACAGTTGAAAGATCAGCACGTCTCCACCACCCTTCAACTTGCAGATCCCTTTACTAAAGCCTTACCTGTGCATACATTCATCGATTTGATTTCCAAGATTAACATTAAGTCTATCCATGTTTAGCTTGTGGGGGGTATTAGAATATAGGACCATAATGTAATCTTACAGCAAGTTAGATGATTAGAATGTAAATAGCCATAGGATTAGTTAGAGTTAGTTATAGGATTAGACTATAAATACAGCTACTTTATTTACTCTCTGTAAGTTTTTTTTCTCCATTCATTCACTCTGAATACAGACACATTCTCTATAATCAAAGATTCTAGCAACTATGGACCCAAAAACCAAGTTCATGTGCTTCAAAAAAAAAAAAACCAAGTTCATGTGATCAATTTTTTATTGATTTTTATTGTTATAATTAAGTTAATCTTATAAGATCATTTAATTCCTTGTATTTAGGTAAAGTGATACAAGGTTAATTTTCAAGGTAAACAGATTTAAGCATGGTTGTCACGCCGGCTGGCGTGCCACCGGTTATACCGGGTTCAACCGGTACCGGTCATAAAACCAGCGTGACACCACCGGTATGACCGGCATGATCGATATACGAATCTCTAAGTAAAATGACCTTATTTTAGAGAATTTAATTGGCAAAAATTATTTTATTATTTATTTTATGAGTATAAAAGTTAAATATTGATGTTATTTGTTGGATTCAAATATAAATGTTTAGGTATTGACGTTAAATGTCATGTTTCAATATGAGTATTTGTAATTTTATTTATAATATTGACCGGCATGAACCGGCACAAACCGATATATGCCACCGGTTGAACCATTCCACTTGCTAAACCGGCACACTGGCATACCGGTTTGACAACCTTGGATTTAAGTGAAACAAGGAGTGCAAAAATTGAAAAGATCCAAAATTAACACGGGTTTTGCCTATCACGTCACACCAATGGCAATGAAGACCCCGCTTCCTAGAGTGAATTGAAGCATGATTGTTTTTGATTCGGGGTGGTGGCGGGAGTACCCACCTTGATTGATTTGTTAGGTTAGGTTAGGTACACTTCTCCCCGTCCGTCAATCATCGTATCTATCACACGGTTCAGAGTCCCGGCCCCCCTCTCTCTCTCTCTCTCTCTCTCTCTGCGTGCCTTCCTACCGCAATCGTACGCAATCACTATCTCTCTCCTCTGATGGGTTTGGAGTATGAACGGGCAGTGGGTTTTGTGTTGAATAAAATTGCTATCGTCCAATCCAATTCCAACCCCAACTGTACTGTAGTAAGCTGTCGTTGTTGTACTAAATTGTGATTTTAATTAATTGGGGCGCTGATGACGGGAATAATTGTGATTTGTTTTCTCCACCCGCTCGTCCACCTCCAGCAATGCAAATGCAGCAGAGGGATGAAGAAGAAGATCACATCGCACACAGACACAGCTAAGCTAGGCTCTCCTCTCTCTCTCTCTCTATCTCATTGACCGCGATAATTTGGTTTGACCAGATAGATAGATGGGTAGATTTCTGTGGTTCTTGTTGGATTCGGTTGGTTTATTTATGCCATTTCTCTCTCTCTCTCTTCGTTATAAGGAGTTCACAAAATTCATGAATCAAGTCACTAATAGCTCATCCAAGCTCGTTTGCTTGTTGGATTTGAAAATGTAGGTTTTGAGTTTTAAAAACCTTTGGATTTATGATGGATTTGTTGCATTATGGATTTGAAAGAGTACATTGTTTGTTTAGTTGATTTTTTATCATGGGTTTGTGATGGATTTGTCTCACATTTTTTCCTTCTATTGTCAAATCACAAATGAAATGTGGGATTTACAAATCCGTGGGGTCCACGGATTTGGATATAAAAAAGGGGTTCAAATCCGTGGACCCCACGAATTTGTGTCTCTCAACAAACAAAGGATTTGTGTCAACTCCATGATGCTTGGGATTTGGGTTCCAAATCCATCACCCAAATCCCACAAGCAAACGATAAAGTTTGAAACAAGTGTTGTGGATGATTATATGATGCCTCGTGAGATTAATGGGAACAAAAAATTTTACTTTCTCAACGTTTTTTATTGATGATATTATATTTACTGGTAGCAAATAGCAATATCTAGGAACCAAAAAATTATAATTTTGTACTTGATGAAAAAGTGAAGATGAAACTATAATTTTGATCATGTACTTTTCATTTTGGATGTTGAGATGCTACATCTTTTCAAATGTACTTTTCGAATTAGCACCAAAAAAAGCTATATATATCGATGAGGTCACAAGATAGTTTCAAATGGAAAGATTATAATATGAACTACAAGATAAATCACAGCTACGTAAGCTAGGAAAATTTTGTAGTGTGCAAAATAATTATGTATGCATTAATGTCATCTGAAAATATGTTTGGTAAGGATTTAGGAAAGTAAAGTTGATGAGAGGTGATTTTTTTATAATTAATAGAAAAGTAATTGATGGGACAGTATATAATATATTTAGTAATAAATATTAATAAAAAAATATTTTAGTAATAAATGAGTAAGGGAATTTTGAGAAATCACTGTTATGAGTATATTTTAATAATATATATTAATTTTGTAAGAGGTAAAGTTGTAAGCTAAATTTCTTTTATTAGATGGATTTTATATTTAAATAATTTTTAGATTGTAGATTGAATAGTGTTTTTTACTTAAGTTCGGAGAAAATGTGAAAAGTGTGTTTGTTTTTACATAAACTTAAAGTTGGGGATAATTTTAAGAAAAGAAAAGAAAAAACAAACACCTCCATTCAAGTATAGTATATATGCTCAAGTTTGAGTTATAAACGGATATTTCAGTGATTTAGACATGAAACATTTGAAAACAGCCAAACATATGTCATATGATTAACTCATTCGATGAAGATTATATGGTTTTAGACATTATGGGATACTCTGGTTTCGGTTTCAAGGTCATGTCACTCTGATACACATTCCATGTAAACGTATGGCTACTGAACTATCTAGACTCTATAAGTGATACTATTGTGAAGTAGCTGGAGAACTCACTCCACTACTCGATTTGAATGAGTGGATACCTTATTGTGATTCTCAAAACGTTAACCCAATCACTTGTTTTTAATTCTCCTCGGTCAAGTAGAACGAAATTTTAGTAGACTAGAATGACAAACTTCCTTATTAGCATATTAGCTTCTCTACATTGTCTGTTATCACTAGTATTTTGTAGTAGTTCATGGTCTACCGAAATGAATACAGTGTATTTTTCATATCTTTGATAATCTAAGAAGTTATTTCATTAGAAATTGGTAAATATAATATGAAACACATGATTCTTTTACTAACAATTTAGAAGAGATAAGTCACAAATTTTGTAATTTCTTCTCAATTTTATGTGGACTGTATACTAAACAATGAACGATTTATTCGTAATATTTTTCTTATATATTTTCTCATCACCATAAGTATGTTGAAATTTTTGCCCCCCCCCCCCCCCCCTAATCAAGAATACTGGCTCCGTCCCTGACATATGATGAACTCATTCGATGAAGATTATATGGTTTTAGACATCAAGAAAGTACTCTGGTTTCGATTTCAAGGCCATGTCACTCTGATACTCATTCCATGTAAACGTATAGCTACTTAACTAACTAGACTCTAGAAGTGATACTATTGTGAAGTAGCTGGAGAACTCACTCCAATACTCAATTTGAATGGGTGGATACCTTGTTATGTTTCCCAAAACGTGAACCCAATCACTTGTTTTTAATTCTCCTCGGTCAAGTAGAACAAAATTCTAATAGACTAGAACCACAAACTTTCTTATTAGCATATTAGCTTCTCCGCATTGTCTGTTATCAGTAGTATTTTTCATATATTTGATAATCTAAGAAGTTATTTCATTAGAAAAATCTTAAGATTGCTAATGTCCTTTAATCATTATTATTAGTTAAATTTATATGAAATATGTACTAAATCTTTTGTAAAAAACAATCAACAAAATCTTTATGTATGAACTTCTCATCGTCCTCCTAATTTTCAACTCGAACAAATAAGCGCCCTGACATAGGTTGGGGACAAGCCTGATTCATGGATCCCGAGGTGAAAGCACCCTCATGCACCTGACTGGCCAGAGTTCCTCCTCGAGCCCACCAGGGTATACTGCGCTGACACTGCCGGTAGCAGGGAGAGGTACGGCGTGGACCCAGAGAGGGGAAGTCATAGTACCTACCACTACTTTTCCAACCACCTTCCTGGAAATGGAGATGGAAGCTACTGCTAGGGCAATGCAGAAGTCACTCAACCTAGGTGAAGGAGGAAGCAACAAAGAGAAGGTGGCAGGCCTGTTCGAAATGGGCCGAAGCCTCTCCCTGGCAAGCCCATTTTATGCTCTAGAGGAAACCCACATTCCTACTACAGTGAACATCACAGCAGTCCCGACACAAGGCCCACAGGAATAGATCACCATCCCACCCCAAGAGAAGGAAATAGTCACTGGGGATTATGAGACCAGGCCCAGGCCGGAGAAGAAGAGGAAACCGGAGGACTTTACCAGCCCAAGCAGCCCACTCCCGCAGATGGAGAACTCGGCTAATGATAGACCGATAATTGCACATGTTTTCACCCCTATTCTGAAGCCGTTTGTGATGTGGAATCTCGTGTTTTAAGCCGATTTCACGCTAGGTTGTGTGTTTATGTCATATTTCAGGACCCGGCGTTGGAATCGAGGCGGAGAAACGAGTTCTGGGTCGAAAGGAGCCGAGTTGGGACTAAGGGGGCTGCAGGAGGAAAATACCCGGTCGGTTGGCAAAATACCCGACCGGGTATTTATCGTTTTTGGCACCCGTGAGAAGCAGAAGGGGGCCCGGGCGATGGCCTTAAATCCCCGGTCGGGGATTTTGGTGGTAGACCGGGGATTTTCCCTGAGGACGAAACGGTGCGCTTCAATTATACCCGGTCGAGACCCAAAATACCCGACCGGGTATTTCGACCGGGTATCGCGAGGGCAGCTGATAAAAGCCGGTTTTGTGCGTTTTTGCAAGAGAGAGCTGGGTTTTGGATCCCAAACACCCAAGGGACGAACCCTAGAGAGAGAGAGCGACTTGAGAACATTCTTGGAGCTATTTTGGAGGATTTCTTCGCCATTGGAGCTCGGGAATCAAGCCCGGACTTGAAGATTGATCATCTGAAGATTCTTACTGCAGTCTCTCTCTTCTCTATGGAGTAACTTCCCTTCACTTAGGTTTTGAGGAACCCTAGCCATGTTTGTTTGATTGGATGATTGTATGAGTACTCTGACTTGATAATCTTGAGTTCATATTCAATCTATGCATGTTTTCACGATTCAATTCTGCTTTAGTCGAGATTATTGATTCTGCTTTGATCCTATGAGAGCGAATACCTGATTAGGTCAATAGAGCACCATAGATTGATAGTATTGGATCGATTGCTTTAGTCGAGGGTTGATTCAATGCTTTGTATCGATTGAGAACCTCATTCGATAGAGGGAATCTAGTTCAGAACGCCTTGATCAGTTGTTCTAGAGAAGGATACGTCCCTCTAGGCAATTGACTCAAGAGGGCCTTGTTCCTTTAGTCGAGACTCAAGGTCTAGTTAAGGATTCTCCGCATTGTGAATGAAAGTGAAGCAGGTAAGAGATCATCAATCATTAATCTGGCTAGTGGCTAGGGGGAATCATACCTAAGTGAGTTCCCAACCTGTAATTAGATTAACTTTAACTGTAGTTTGGTAGAGTAGTTTTAGTTCTTTCATCTTAATCTGGTTTGCTAGATAATGAACTGAAGCTGAGTAATAGTAACTCTAGAGACCCGTGGATTCGATATTTATTACTTGAGCCACTATACTGCAGTCCCTTTCATTGGTTACACTTGGCCATTGTTAGGAGTTGTGTCATAGCGAGTCAAGTTTTTGGCGCCGTTGCCGGGGACTTTCTAGATTATTAGGAAAGGCAGAAGTTTGTTACTTTAGCGTTTTTCTTTTGTTTTCCACCCTTGCTTTTCACTTGGGTGTTTTTGTTTTTGTTGGTGCAGATCTGAATCATGGATCCTCATGGCTTCTCCAACCATTGGGGGTATCCACCACCATCCGAGTGGTATTACCCCGAGACACCCTGGAGCAATCAAGGAGGAGAAGACTATGGATCCGGGTTCCAGTACCAACCCCCTTTCTATGGAGAACAATCTGACCCCTGGGCATATCAAGAACAATCTCATTACCAAGAAGACTTTCTCCCACAACCAGAAGGGCCATCAGCGTTGGAGTTACCCATGGCGGCCTTCACGGGCCATTCTGCAGAGCCATGCTACACTCCACAGCCAGATCCAAACTATGAACTGAAGCTTCTCCTGGAGCAGTTTGTTCGGGACTCCGAGAGACGCAATCGCAGAATGGATCTTCACATCCAAGCCCTCCCCTCTTCCGATCCCTCATATCTCCGTGATATGGAGGAGGCTGTTCAACGCTCAGCGAAGCAAACAGAGTGGGTTGAGCAAGTTTGTGCACAACTTGCTCAAGATCACCCTTCTGCTACCATACAAGAAGAGGACGAGGACGAAGAAGGCTACAAGGACATTGTGGAGCACACAGAAGTTGTCACGGAGAGCTCCCGTGATGATCATGATCAGGAATGTCCTGTCGTAGCCGACCACCCTTTCCCACATCCCACACTGCGCTTTGAAGAGGTGGGCATGAGTGAGGAGATGCAAGAAGATCTCATGAAAGAAATTGCCTGGCAACTTGCTCTCCAATCCGTGCTAGAAGAAGAAGAGCAAGAAGGGGTGCAGAAAGAGGTTGTGGAGGATGACGAAAGCGAAGCAGGAGTAGTTCTTGATCATTTCCCAGGGGTGATACCACATGAAGAAGAAAGGGAGGTTGAAGAAGCAATTGGCGTCCAGGCTGAGGACGAAGTTGAGGAGGAAGAGGCTTGCACCGACCATGAGTTACATGTGATATCTCCACCAAACTTCGAGGAATTGCTCAGCAAGGACCCATTTGCAGTGTCTCTTTGCCAGACCAAGGCCACATCGACATCGGTCCCTCTTGGTGGACGCGATGGTGGCCAATCGATGCTGTCTTATCTGGTTTGGGGCAATGAGACGAGAGAAGAGAAGAAGAGGTCTCGAGGGTGGAGACTTCATCTGCATCAAGTACACGAGCCTTCATCACCTGCCACACCGCATGCTCGTGACTTGAGACTCCACCTCATCGACGAGAACCTCAACTTCAAGGAGGTTCTAGCATGGACCGAAACTTAGGAGCCATCGTCTGGCTCACGACGTGAAAGAAGCGCTTGTTGGGAGGCAACCCAACCAGTCGGTTTGCATTTCTTTCCCTATTTCTCTTCGGTTGAGTCAGTTTTGTCTTTGATTTTAGAGTCCATAACTCAACCTTTGTGAGATTTTGTGTGGTGTTTGTGTTTCGACCACTCTCTCCTCATGGAATGCACCGCCTGCCTCGTCCACCATCATTCACCCTTGACCCGGTAACATCGTTCCCCTTATCTCTCCCTCTACTCCATTGAGGGCAATGTCGTGCTTAAGTGTGGGGGGATGTTTTGTATCGGTTGGAATAATTACGATGGTGCTTGGAGCCTAGTCCGCTGTCCGAATCTTACGATTTGAGGGCTCCAAGTACTGCTGTTTGATCATATTGGCACTGTGTTCTGATAGATGAGTTGATTGGTTTTTGAATTAATGCATGCCAACTTGTTTGCGACTAGGACAACCTATGATGAGGACTGAGATGTGCAGTAGAACGATGTAGGGGTTCAGTTTTTCAACTGTTTGCTTGCCAACTGTGACTTGATCTGACTTGATCTGATTACTTGTCCTTGACAGTCGTTTATGCATCTAGTTCAGGGTATCAGAATGTGAGATAGAGCATATAGGTAGCCATGTGAGATTTGAGCCGGCTCGTTTCTTTCTTGTGCGATAGATCCCTCTTCCATGATGTGTAGCATTCACGTTGTCACTAGCTAAAATGATGGGGGCATAGGATTAGCCCACGCCCAAAACTGACTGTCCTGATGTGTCATATCCCCTAGTCAGCCCCTTTGAGCCGTGTGTTATCCTTTCTTGTGGTCTATAATGAAAAAATCACCCTTGTTGCATCTTTTAGAAGGTTCCACAGTGTGGTTTTTTATAAATTCTCTGCTGTTTCTGCTAAAGTCTATGTGAGTGTTGGAGGTAGTGCTTAAAAGTTGGGCGGATGTTTGAAATATGTGCAGGAGTGGTGGCTCTCTTAAGAAATGAAAAGAAAAATGAAAGAAAAACAAAGAAAAAAAGTGACTGTCCTGATGTGTCATATCCCCTAGTCAGCCCCTTTGAGCCGTGTGTTATCCTTTCTTGTGGTCTATAATGAAAAAATCACCCTTGTTGCATCTTTTAGAAGGTTCCACAGTGTGGTTTTTTATAAATTCTCTGCTGTTTCTGCTAAAGTCTATGTGAGTGTTGGAGGTAGTGCTTAAAAGTTGGGCGGATGTTTGAAATATGTGCAGGAGTGGTGGCTCTCTTAAGAAATGAAAAGAAAAATGAAAGAAAAACAAAGAAAAAAAGTGAAAGCAAAAGAGAGCCACTACTAAAAATCTGAATAATGCCCAGTAAGCAGTGTTTCTTAGCAGTCTGGCTTGGAAATGCTGATGATTATGCCTCCTTCGCTCTTGTGCTCTTAAGATATTGAGTAATGCAGAATAGCAGAAAGAAGATACCGGGTTGTTTGACTGTGATTGTGTGTTTGGAAAATGTGGAACCTTTTTGCTATGAATACTTCCACCACCTAAAAGGCCTTTTCCCCATGTCCAAGACCCTAGCCAGTCATTTGAACCTGTGTCTAAGACCTCCTGATTAGTTAATGGTGACACCCCATATGTGAACTCTAGCATTTAGAGGCTGCCATCATGGTGAAGAGATGATAGGGATTGAGAGAAATAGCATGCGCATCTTTCGCATCAAAAATTGTCCTGACCCCACTGGTCGAGAGTGAGTGATTCATTTCCATTTTCTATATGCTCTTGTACCCCGGTGAGGACCTAGATTGCTCGGTCTCTATTCTGATGTTTTGAGTTGGATGCATGAGTCGACTGTTTTGAGTAAGTGGTTGAATCAAGTCTAGGTTGGCCAGTGAACAGACGGGAGACTCTTCCTTTACTCGATTTGCTGCACTCGAATGTCCTTTGTGGTGGTTGTCCAGGTTGTTATTGAGGTTGTGCATGTATTGATGTTTGAAAACCAGTGCGATTCACGTGTTTTGTGCCTTTATGACTTGTCCCCAATGTTGGTTGATTGAAATATTTAAGCTTACCTAGTGTCTGACTTGGTTTGCTTGGGGACAAGCAAATGGTTAAGTGTGGGGGAGTTTGATAGACCGATAATTGCACATGTTTTCACCCCTATTCTGAAGCCGTTTGTGATGTGGAATCTCGTGTTTTAAGCCGATTTCACGCTAGGTTGTGTGTTTATGTCATATTTCAGGACCCGGCGTTGGAATCGAGGCGGAGAAACGAGTTCTGGGTCGAAAGGAGCCGAGTTGGGACTAAGGGGGCTGCAGGAGGAAAATACCCGGTCGGTTGGCAAAATACCCGACCGGGTATTTATCGTTTTTGGCACCCGTGAGAAGCAGAAGGGGGCCCGGGCGATGGCCTTAAATCCCCGGTCGGGGATTTTGGTGGTAGACCGGGGATTTTCCCTGAGGACGAAACGGTGCGCTTCAATTATACCCGGTCGAGACCCAAAATACCCGACCGGGTATTTCGACCGGGTATCGCGAGGGCAGCTGATAAAAGCCGGTTTTGTGCGTTTTTGCAAGAGAGAGCTGGGTTTTGGATCCCAAACACCCAAGGGACGAACCCTAGAGAGAGAGAGCGACTTGAGAACATTCTTGGAGCTATTTTGGAGGATTTCTTCGCCATTGGAGCTCGGGAATCAAGCCCGGACTTGAAGATTGATCATCTGAAGATTCTTACTGCAGTCTCTCTCTTCTCTATGGAGTAACTTCCCTTCACTTAGGTTTTGAGGAACCCTAGCCATGTTTGTTTGATTGGATGATTGTATGAGTACTCTGACTTGATAATCTTGAGTTCATATTCAATCTATGCATGTTTTCACGATTCAATTCTGCTTTAGTCGAGATTATTGATTCTGCTTTGATCCTATGAGAGCGAATACCTGATTAGGTCAATAGAGCACCATAGATTGATAGTATTGGATCGATTGCTTTAGTCGAGGGTTGATTCAATGCTTTGTATCGATTGAGAACCTCATTCGATAGAGGGAATCTAGTTCAGAACGCCTTGATCAGTTGTTCTAGAGAAGGATACGTCCCTCTAGGCAATTGACTCAAGAGGGCCTTGTTCCTTTAGTCGAGACTCAAGGTCTAGTTAAGGATTCTCCGCATTGTGAATGAAAGTGAAGCAGGTAAGAGATCATCAATCATTAATCTGGCTAGTGGCTAGGGGGAATCATACCTAAGTGAGTTCCCAACCTGTAATTAGATTAACTTTAACTGTAGTTTGGTAGAGTAGTTTTAGTTCTTTCATCTTAATCTGGTTTGCTAGATAATGAACTGAAGCTGAGTAATAGTAACTCTAGAGACCCGTGGATTCGATATTTATTACTTGAGCCACTATACTGCAGTCCCTTTCATTGGTTACACTTGGCCATTGTTAGGAGTTGTGTCATAGCGAGTCAGCTAACATCTCTTTTGATTCCTTGACTTTTGTTCCACGTGAAAATAGGAAGACATACCAAAGGAGGAGAAACATTATAAGGAGGAGGAGCATTACTGAACTAACAGCAGAAGGAAACCAATCCGGGGAAGGCGAATCGACCAGTCCGAGGGCAGCGGCGGCAAGCCTGAAGCCGCCAAACCAGGAATGAGGATCCTCAGCTGGAATTGTAGGGGATTTGGCCAATCCCTTACAAGGAACTACTGTGGTAGGCTCTGCCGCCAGTTTGGCCCTTCATTACTCTTACTGATGGAGACCAAGAAGGAAGACCCTTTCGTGGAGGAAAAAAGAAGAGCTATGAAGATTAATCACTCCAAATATGTCAGCCCTGCAGTAGAAGGTAGTGGACTGGCGCTTTGGTGGAAAGAAGACGTGGAGGTCCGAGTTATAGATGTTTGTAAATCCTATATGGATGTTAGCATTTGTAGGGAAGGAGTTGAATTCTACTGTACCTTTGTCCATGCCCCCACCACGGCGGTGGATAGGAGGAATCTCTGGGATCGACTTACGATCATTAGGGACTCTCCAGAAGATAGTTGGTTAATCGTAGGGGACCTTAATGTTGCCCTACAGCCTTTTGAAAAACAGGGGCAATGTCCCTTGAGGAATGAAAATGTTGATCCTTTCAAGTACTTCATCTCGCAGAATGCCCTGATCGATCTTGGCTTCTCAGACCAGGTCTTCACTTGGACCAACAACCAGCAGGGACCTGACCTGATTAGAGAAAGGCTCGACAGAGGCCTTTGCTCAGCTTCATAGAGACTTAATTTCGGAGGTGCCACTGTGTTCCACGAAGACTTTGTTGAATCTGATCATTGTCCGATCAGAATTGACCTACATCCGAAGAAGCAGGACCGAAATACACCGTTTCGGTTTGATAAAAGATGGAGGGAGAATGGGGATTGTAACCAGATCATTGATAATAATTGGAACAATGGGGGGAGAATACATGAGATTCTCAACAATTGCAGGGATGATCTGCGACGGTGGTCAGTTAAGGACAGAGAAATTAAAATCCGGAGGGAAAAGGAAATCAGACGAAGACTACAAGAGCTACAATGTCCATTTAGAGTCTCCATGGTTATTGAAGAAGAAGGGGGTATGCTTCAGGAGCTTGACACAGCCTGGAAGCTTGAGGAAGAGTTCTGGGTACAAAGGTCCAGAAACAGTTGGCTCCAAGAAGGAGATCAAAACACGAGTTTCTTTCATGCTAGTACTATCAAAAGAAGAAGCAGGAACCGCATTGTCAAACTTAAAGATGAAACCGGGAGATGGATAAACAACGACCAAAACCTTGAAGGACATGTCAATGGTTTCTATACCAATCTTTTCAGAAGCAGATCAGAACCTTTTGACCATGCTACTCTCAATGGTTTCCCCTTTTTGGTTTCCCAAGAGGACAATATGGCCCTCAAAGCTCACCTTGACAAAGATGAAATCCGAAAAGCTGTCTTTCAACTTGGAGCCAACAAAGCCCCAGGTCCGGATGGCTTTCCAGGACATTTCTTTAGAAGGTATTGGAACCTGGTTGGTGACTTGTTCTGCGAAGAAATCATCGAGTTCTTCAACACCAATGTGATGCCACCCAACTGGAATGACACCTACATCACCCTCATCCCCAAGGTCGAAGCCCCTGAGACGATTGGACAATTCAGGCCTATCAGCTGTTGTAACTTCAGGTACAAGGTAATCACAAAGATTATGTCTAACATATTACAGCCTCTCTTGCCAAAACTGGTCAGTGAACTTCAAGCAGCTTTTACAGGAGGGAGACAAATACAAGACAATATAGTGATTGTTCATGAGGTGCTTAACCATTTCAAGAAACACAAAACTAGGACGCAGAAAAATATGATGATGAAGCTCGACATGAAAAAAGCATATGATCTGGTGGAATGGGACTTCCTTATTGAGTTACTTAGAGCTTATGGTTTCAGTGAAAAATGGTGTGGTTGGGTTAAAACTTGTATTTCATCGGTGAAGTTCAGAATTCTCTTCAACGGGAACCCTACTGAGGAATTCACCCCATCTAGGGGTATCCGTCAAGGAGACCCTCTCTCCCCTCTTCTCTTCATCCTGATGAGCAACGCCCTATCATTCCTAATTGAAAAAGCTGTTCAGAGAGGAGAGCTAAGAGGTTTGAAGCTCAACAGATCATGCCCTACTATCACACACTGTCTCTTTGTTGATGACACTGTCATTTTTGGAGAAGCCTCAGCAAGGGAAGCAGGGAGAATTCTTAACATTCGCAATGAGTATGGCTCAATAACTGGTCAAGAGGTGAATAAGGATAAATCCTCGATTTTTTTCAGTCACAATGTCCCTGAGGATGAAAAAGGTAGCATTACACTCACAACGGGATTTACAGATACAAACTGTCACTCCAAATACCTCGAAGTCCCAACTGAGTGGGGAAGGTCAAAGAAAGAAACATTCCAATTCCTCATCCGAAGAATGGAAAGTAAAGGGGAGTCATGGAAAAGCCTTCTTCTTTCTCCAGGAGGCAAAGAAACCCTCTTAAAAGCAGTTTTTCAAGCGATACCGTATTTCATTATGTGCCTTTTCATCCTGCCTCGATCTACTACTAACAAGATGGACTCTATGTTGAGGAACTTCTTCTGAGGAGGGAACATGACCAAAAAGACAATTCACTGGCGAGCTGGTCACGCCCTTTATGCTCCAAAAGAGGAAGGAGGGTTAGGCTTCAGGCCCTTCCACATTTTCAACATGGCCCTTCTTGCAAAACAAGCTTGTAGAATCCTCACCAACCCAGATGCCTTGTGGGTGAAGGTACTAAAAAAGCATCTACTTCCCTGGTCTGGACTTCCTATCAGCAAAGAAGGGAAGCAAAGCTTCATGGATCTGGGCAAGTATTTGGGAAGCCAAAGGATGGATGAAACAGGGAGTTACCAGGGTCATTGGGAATGGAATGACAACCAAAATGTTCCAGGACCTTTGGCGGTTTGATCGACCAGGCCCCCTCCTGTCAAATGGATCAACTGACTCAGCTTCAACTGCATCTTTCATTGATGCAGTTTCTAGAGAATGGAAGTTCGACTTGCTGGAGCATTTTCTTGATCCACAAGAAATCCTCCTCACAGGAGCCACACCAATCGGTCCAGCGAACATGAATGATTTCTGGGCATGGAGATTCTCGGAGCAAGGCAGCTTCTCAATTAAATCAGCATTCCACCTATTCCACAACCAAACAAGAGGCTCTCAAGGAACAGTGAACCCCTTCCCTAAGTCAGCCAAAGATAACTGGAAATGGCTATGGAGCTTATCTATGCCACCAAAACTAAAGTTCTTTATCTGGAGATGTGCAAAGAATGCACTTGCATCGAAGGCGAACCTGTTTGCTAGAAAATGCTCTCCAACAGAAGCCTGCCCACTGTGCAATTGTCAGTCGAAATCTATTCATCACTGTCTCTTCATCTGCCCCCATGCAGCAGCAGGGTGGAATCGGGAATGGCCTGACCTCTCTACACCGCCACCTCTCACAAACATTCTGGATTGGCTGGTTTCCCTACAATCAAGGTTCCATACTGTTACTATTCAGCATATGATTTTCTTAATGTGGCAGACCTGGAAGACTAGAAACGACCGAATTTTCTCAGGGATTCTACCTTGGCCCCCGATCACCACTTTCAGAGCTCTGACTGCCCATCACCAATGGAACTCTTGCCCGCGGAAGATAAGAGACTTACCCCACCACACTCAGCACAATCCACCCCCGAAACTTTCCTCCCCACCGCCGAGTATTCATGATTTTGAAATACACTATGACGGCTCCTTTTTCAGCGAGTCACAGGAGGCGGCATATGGCGTCGTAGTGACAAACAGCCATGGACAGGTTTGTAATGGGAGAGCTGAGCCCTTGCATTGTTTTTCACCTCTTGAAGCAGAAGCTATTGCCCTTTGGGAGGGAACACGTTTGGCTGAAGAGTTGGCAACTCCGTGCCTGATTAGGACTGACTGCCAGACCCTTGTTCAGGCCCTTGCAAACCCAAAAGAGGTTTGGCCATGACGTGTAGCCGGCTGGATCAGCAGGATCAAGAACTATTCTATCAACCACCCGATCAGCAGGTTCGACTTCATCAACAGAAGAAGAAATTGCAAGACGAACTGGGTTGCGCGATCATGTGCAAAAAGAAATCTACCGGTTGATTGGATCCAGGTTCTTGATGTAATTGGTCCACTCTTGTAACCATTTGGCTTCTGCCACAAGGAATGAAAATTTTATGCCCTTTTGTAAAAAAAAAAAAAGACATAGGTTGGGGAGATAATTGATTGATACATAGGGGCATTTTACTACAGGCTACACAGCTGGAAAACTGTACCAGGACAAAGCTATAAGGGTTAGGAGAAAAAAATATAGATGATTAGATTCCATTATTCCTCTTCTTTCTCTTCTTCATTACCCCTTATATATTATATATCATTATTATTAGTTTAAAAAGGATGCATAATAATAATAATGATAATAAATAAGGGATAGAGAAAAGGCTGCCTGGCAGTGGCTGGCTTGGTGCAGCAGTGCAGGGGTCTGGTTTGTTTAAATTATTAGAAAGATAAGATTAATATTTTCTTGGTTATCTCAAAATAATGCAAACACTGATCCCATCCTCTGCTCAGCAATCTACTGTCCTCTTCCGGTCTTCCCCCAAACTTGCCAATCACATCCTTCCACCTGTCCGCCTCCTTTTAGTCAGCTCTCCATATTTTACCTCAATTCTAGTAATTAAGTAACTAACTAACCACATGATTATCAATCAACGTCATTCCAAACCTCAAGACAAGAGTGTTTTTACAAGCTAACCATGACATAAAAAAAGTCGGAAAGTAGGAGGATTTTCCCCACAAACTACCTCATTACTACAATACTTAAGTTTGGTGTATATTTCCCAATCTATCTAAGTTTAGTGTATATGGTTGATGGTTCGGGTCTTCAACGATCTATGAAAAATTTGTTGATATTCCAACAATGTATCAAGATGATAGAGGCCTCCAATGATTTGTCCTGATTGGGATCGAGGTTTCAAACAACTATAATTTTGCTCTCGAATATCTAACCGATACGATTTTTTTTTTTAATATGCATGGAAAGTTTTACTAGGGAACCTTTTTTGAATATATGCTAAATTGGAAAATAGATTTAAAGTTATACTCAAAGTCCCTAAAATCTTAAAAAATGCCCCCTCATTAAAATTGTCTCATAATAGAGCAACAATTTTTGAAAATTTGTGAGATTCAAATTTTGTGAACGTACTTTCATTATTATTCCACATCTTTCGTTCCTGACCTCATATAAGAATTGAAAGATTATGATACTCGGACTGTTACTAATCTCTGTTCCATCCACTCTCATAGTCATATCTAATATGTTAGTTGAGAGCTTTGAATTTTTATTGGAACTTCTAAATTTGTATTACCTTTATTTGCTTCAACTTCAATTGGAATGGAACAAAAGATGGTGCCAAGCCCATTATCATAAACATGTACATGATTATTAGTGTTTCAATGAACACAATAATTAATGTCTTCTCTTATACCAACTTTGCCAAGGTGTAGAAAGGGTCTTCTCTTATACCAACTTTGCCAAGGTGTAGAAAGGGACATTTGTTACGTTGTTAGCTCATAAGTG
Source organism: Linum tenue (assembly GCA_946122785.1). Taxonomy (NCBI): domain Eukaryota; kingdom Viridiplantae; phylum Streptophyta; class Magnoliopsida; order Malpighiales; family Linaceae; genus Linum; species Linum tenue. Next base: position 68,820,481 of record CAMGYJ010000008.1, on the reverse strand, counting down.
ATTCCACCATTTGGCGTAATCCATTCAGGTGGAATCGCGATCACAAGTATAAGTTGAAACGTGCTCAATGACAAGTTATTGACCATCTTGGTGCTTTGGCTCAATTGCACCTTGGACATATGCAACTTTTGCATAGTAACACATGTTAAACCGTTAAAACATTAGTATTGTATAAAGAGTGAGCCCAATTGGGTCGAAACATGTTAATTAAGTGGGGCGTGTTCACAAATTCTTAAGCACAATATAAGTGTTTTCCTCAAATGAAGGTCGTTTGTACAAAAACTTATGTGGGAGGACCCATCAAGCTCACTTTTATAGACTACATATCTAACATTCCAGTACTGTCTAAGTTATTAATGCAAGTTTCACTTAATTTCATAGAAAATCACTTCCATTTCTCTTCAAATCAATCAAATCTAACCTTACTCCGCTCTCATATTGAACCTATGAGAGAATGTTTCCGCTTTGATATGAAGCGAGGATGGAAGTTGTTCAAGCCAAGTAAGTAGTAACCCTCTCTGCGCCTCTGGTCTTCGGATTCGTCTAGGCATCGCCTGCACAACAAGTAACATCGTGTCCTGAGCGCCCTTTAGTCTTCCGTCGGTCAAGTCAGCATAGTGTTTTCTATAAAGGGAATTTCCAAACTCAGTATTTTAGCGAGAGAGCTTGATCCCCTTAAATGTGATTTACCCTCCCTACTTGTTCTTAGAGCAATTCTGACAAGCAGTCTTTCTTTCTGCCCCACGTAAGCACCTACATTTTACGCTCCGTACCCTCAAATCGGCAATGCGCCTCGACCAACACTAGGATGGAGCTAAGGATGGCACTTCACTGACTAGCATAAACATGTACATGGGTGTTAATGTATCAATGTAGGCACCAATTATATAGCTACTCATCTAAGGTGAAGAAGAGAGCTATGATGTTGGCACATAGATGAAGCCCGTGTAGGTGGAATCACAATCTTAATCGTTGATTGAAACGTGCACAACATATAGCTATCAACCCCTTTGCGCTTCAACCGAATTGCACATTAGAACATATATATAACTTTGGCACGAAAATATAATGATTACATTTCCCCCCTTCTTCTTTTGAATTTTGATGATACAATATGTTAGTATACACATCTTAGTTATCTATTAATAAAAGGCTCCTAGGGGAGAGTAAACAAAAAAAAGGATTAGAAAATAAATAGATGGAGTAAGTTGGGAGGGAATTGAGAGGGGTGATTTGGTGGGGCAAAGAGGATCATTTCTTCTTCATGGTATGAATAGTATGATGAGGGAGAGTGGTGGGTTGGATGGGAGCTGCTGCCTTAGTTGGTGCACCATAATAATAATAATTGATCATCATTTTTATCTCAAAAGAAATGAAAGTTGAGAAGAAGCTTAGCAGTCCTCTTTCTCTCTTGAGTGTGTGTTTAGTTGGCAGTTGGCACTCTCATTTTCCTCTTCTTTAATAATTAACCCTGAATCAAAAAAAGTAAACAGAAAAAATATTATTATTATTAGATTAAAGTGTGTAACAGCAAGGAGGAGAAGACTCTCGCTCTCTCTCTCTCTCTCTCTCTTGCTAGCTGGCTGGCTGGCTGAAAAATTAAAACAGTTGGCAAACCTGTCGGTAAAAAGAGAATGTGAGATTAATAAATCAAAAAAATAATTAAATTAAAACAGGAAAGGAAAGCAAGGTAACCAAAGTAAGCAAAGCAAGCTTGGCCCTCAAGAGAAGAACCTTACCTTACTCCCTCTCCCAGCCCTCCCCACTAAATTTAAAAAATTGCATTTTTTTCTAAATCAGTATAAATGAGTTTTAACTGGAAAACAAATCAATCAAAGCATTATTCTATATTCAATTCTAATAGTTGAGTAATAAATATTTAGGTTAACAATGAAGTGAACTGATAAATAGAGAAAGTAGATAACTTTAAATTCAAAGATTTCGAGATCGAATTAAAAAGAAATAAAAATTTGTGTAATGATTATTTATGTAGCTCATGAGAAAAAAGGGACAGCATAGTGATGATAAATGCAGCTAAAGAGGTTTTGTAGTAATAAGTGATTACTGCCTGTAATAATTTGGCAGAGAGAGGAAGAGTGAGTGAGAGCAGTTGGGTTGGGCAGTTGTTAATTATGCATTTATGCTTCAAAATCATACATGTCACCTGCTACTGCTAGCTAGCTTGAGCAGGTAAGCCAAAGGAAGTGACTTTTTCCCCCTCTCTCTCTCACTCAAGTCTCAACCCTTTTCTCTCTCTAGGCTATAGGCTGAGAATAGCTCTCCTCTGCACATTGCTGTGATCCATATAATAAAGACTTGGAATTTGATGCTCCCTTCCGTGTTTTTCCTGTTTGTGGAAAATACACAACACCCCCAGTTGCCTTGCTGAAATTTGGTTTTGATTTTGGGGTTTCTCCTCTGTCCCCAATTTGGGTCTAGCATTTGATGCTCTGCTCTTCAAGCTACTCGTCCAAATTCTCAAAAGCCCACCAGTCCCTCCCTACCCCTCTTCCCATTTTAGGGGGACTGTGAAAGCAAACTCTTCCAATTCAATTCCCCCCACTGTAGTAAGGGCAGAATTCAATCAGAATTTGATGCTTCTTTGGACTTTCCTTGGATAAAAAACCCCACATCTCAGAATATCTCAAAAGAGACCCTCTGCAGAAAAGCTTCCACCTTTTTCTTCTTGTTCCTGCTGTTTCCCTCACTGGGTTGTTTGTTCCTTGATTCAGACATTGAACCCAGCTAGCCAAGCTTGGTCCTTTTTAATTGGAGTTGCTGATTGAGGAGGTTCAAGGGTTCTGAACAAGCTAATTCCCTCCTTAATTGGGGATTTAACTCAAACTCAAGCTGGTGGTGCTAGCTAAAGGGTGAGGCTGCGAGGGAAAGGGAATCTGCTTTCTTTTGGGAGTTGGGGTTTTTGATGAGCTGCTAGGAAGCTAAATTGGATGCTTTTGTCTTCTACTCTACATCTTTATGCTCTGAAAGGTTCACTTTCTTGTCTCTAAGGAAGAATTACCCCCACCCATTTCGTTCATTTCCAATGCACATTTGAGTAGATGTTTGATCCTAAGGCAATTTCCTCCCGTTTCCCATTTCCATTTTTCCATAGAAGGAGATACTAATAAGTGAGTAGCTGTCTATCTGCTGCTGCTGCTGCTGCTGCTGTTGATTTAGATTTTATGCCTGCTATCTAAGATTTCCCCCTCTTCTTTTTCTCACTTTTCGTGTCCATGGGGATGCTGCATCAACGAGGTGTTGTCCTTTTACTTTAGCATCCCAAACCTCATCAGTTCTATAAAGCTGCCAAGGTTTCTTGTTCCTTGTTGAGTCCTGCAAGATATCACCATCCAGCTAAGCTAATTTTGGTCAAACTCCAACTTTATCTTTTGTGTGTCCAGACCCTTCTCCCTTGTGTTCTTTATATCTATATATATCTAGTCCTTTTGATTCTTTCCCAATTGTGTGTAGAGAGGTTGTAGGTTACTTCTTCTTTTCCCTTCTGATATACTTCTTTCCTCAGAACTTGGGGAGATTAGCTCTTCTGGATCATAGAGATGGGACTGGGGGGTGGTAATGGTGGTGACCAGTTATCTTCCGGAATGAGCACAAATCCTTTCTTCGCTTCTGGTTGGGATCCAGTTGCTATTTCTCTTAGCCAACATGAGAGCTTTGGAGGTTCATCCATGGATTCTCAAAGTGAATTCTCCCATCACCATCACCAATCATTTCCAATGCTAATGGACGGCAATGGAGGAAATCCCAACTCTCATCACCTTGCTCATTACCCATCTGAGTCCAGCTATGTGGAGATGGTGCCCAAATTCTCTTCCTTCGGAAGTGGGAACTTCTCAGAGATGGTGGTTGGACCGTACGGGCTAACTGAGTGTGGCCAGATCGCCAACCAAGGTTGCCATCCAAATTTCGGCTCAGGCAAGGAGGCGGAAAATGAGAGGGCTTTGAGAAATGGATCACAGTCTCAAGAGGATCATCCAATGTCTGATGGAGTTGGCAATTCTCCTAATAATGTAAACAGGAGGAAAAGAATTGCCGAGTCGAATTCTCCGTTCGACTCAAACAAGGTAAACTAATCTTGAAACTTGTCTTCACTCTTGAGTAATGTTTGTAGTATGAAAAATGTTGTCTGATTATGATCTTTATCTGCTGTAGAATGCCGACGGAGACCTGCTAAAGGATCCCTCTGGAGAGGATAGTGATGGTCCAAAGGGGAGGGAAGATAAAAAGCCAAAACAAGAACAAAATGCTGGTTCTAATTCTAAGGGCAAACAGGCGGCTAAACAGGCTAAAGAAGAATCAAACAGTGGTGGAGATGGTAAAGATAGTTACATTCATGTTAGAGCCAGAAGAGGTCAGGCTACAAATAGTCATAGCCTTGCAGAGAGGGTAACCCTTCTGATTTTTATGCTTTCTGGGAAATGATGTATTGGTAACCATTCGATATTATACTTTTTGGCAAAAGATGTTTGTATATATAAGAGAAACCATACATATATGCTCAAAGCCTTGTGCTAAATGTGGGATTTGGTTTTCAGGTGAGAAGAGAAAAGATCAGCGAAAGGATGAGACTGCTACAAGAACTTGTGCCAGGATGCAATAAGGTACCTACTACTTTCGACATGATTATGGTTCTGAAACTGTTTTTATGACGAGGAATATGAAGAAAAACTAATGGAATTGTGGGTTTTTGTTGATTGATCCCTTATTAGATTACTGGAAAGGCAGTTATGCTTGATGAGATTATCAATTATGTACAGTCACTGCAACAGCAGGTTGAGGTAAGCTATCTATATCAAGGATATAATACTTTCATGATAGATCAAATATTGCAGTTGCTAGTTGCAAGAAGCTTGCCCGAGTTCAGTTCTAAAATCAGTTAGACACTGATCAAATATTGCCCTTGCTAGTTACCAGAAGCACTCCAGTTACATACTCCATAGGGGTGTTGTAGAATGACTGGGAGAGGGTAGCCTTAGCAGAATCCATTGTTCCTTTTCCTTCCCTTTCCTGTCTACTAGTGTAAATGTGTAATAATAAAAGTGAGAGGTTGTTCTGGTATTTCCAACGTTATTGATACTATCCATTACCTGCAATCCACCTGTTAAAAATAGTTACTTAAACATTACATTTTGAAAAGCTATCTACTTCAGAAGATAAGTATTCTTCAAATTCTGTCCATTTCACAATTCACCATCCAAATGACCTCTTAAAACCTAGAAAGTCACATGTTGCTCATTCATATTGGTTTCTTCTTCCTAGTGAAGCAACTGTGCGTCTGTTGCAATATATGGTCTACTATTTGCTTGTCAATGAAACTTGCTACAGTCCTATGAGAGGCTTTTTCAATTCAGTGATGAAATTCTCTTTCAATTCAGTGATGAAACTTGCTACTGTTGCAATATATGGACTCATCCCGGCCCTATGAGAGGCTTTTTCAATTCAGTGATGAATCTCTTTTGCTTCCTTGTGGTGCAGTTCTTGTCAATGAAACTTGCTACAGTCAATCCAGAGCTGAACATTGATATTGAGAGGATACTATCCAAAGATGTGAGCAAGCCAAGCTCCAATCCCTCTCACAATTTTGGTTTTCCCCCTTGAATGTTTGGAGTTTGGACTAATAAAGTGCTTCTTTCACACAATGCAGCTCCTTAACTCTCGGGGCAACAATTCCTCGAGTCTCGGGTTTAACCCTCTTACTAGTGGGGCCCATTATCCACCTGGAGCTTTCCCACCAGGAATGCCAGTCATGCCGAATATGAATCCACAGTTTGCCTCCATGCCTCAAGTAAGATAAAAAGGTTCTATATATTGATCCAAGTTAACCTTGTCACATAATGCATCATCATTTCTAATCTGTTAATGGTCGTGCAGCCCGGATTAGACAATGAACTCCAGAGCCTTCTCCATATGGGATTTGAACCCGCATCAGCAATCGATAGCCTAGGACCAACTGGTAAATCTTATTTAAGCACCTTATCCTCCTCACTATTCAAATTCATGCTCCATGTAGCTTAACCTTACGCATTCTTCTGTCGTCTTTGTGACAGCACGCTTGAAACCAGAGATGTGACAATATCTTAGAAGTCATGATGACATAGAGTCAGCTTTAAAAACTTCCTGCTAACAGAGAAAGAGATGTTTCTCTAGTGTATTTCAAGTTGAGCTTTATCTAAGCTGAAAGCAAAAGAAAAAGGAAGGAGGATAGTTGGTCTTTGTTGGGTTGTTGTATAGGTTTCAGCTCCTAACTACTGGGTGGGTTTCTTCGAGTTTTAGCAGAAGAAAGATTTATTAAGATTGGTGTGTGCTGCTACAATGCTAAAGAAAAGGACCCAAAAAAGAGAGAAGGGCCAACCCACACCTGTATATTGATTTCCAATTAGACAAACAGAGGGAAAGTGACTAGAGACTGTTCATTTTTATTTTTCTTTTTGCTCATTATTATATTCAATGCAGTTAAAATTCCTTTGTTTGCTTTTTCATCTGTAATTCTCCTTTCTGATACTTGGAGAGTGCCAGAGTGGTGATGATAAGAACAGGTGCTGTACGAGGTTCATGAGTGTTGAGTACACAGCACAACTGTCGTTGTAGTTGCCAACTGAGCAATGAATCATTATTGTGTGAGAATAGTATATCCGCCATGGAAGGTTGGGAAGAAGATACAAGAAGATACCATGAAATGATTCGTAGATTGTAGATGACACGATATATATATATGGTTATGTCTTCGGTGCACTCACTTTTTTTTTTTGGTGCATTCAATGCACCCGCCTCTAGGGATGGCAATGGGTCGGGTTGGGGCGGGTTTTGTCAAACCCAAACCCAAACCCAAGGGTTTATCCACCAAAAAAATTCGGGGTAAAACCCATTGGGTTTGACAAACTCAAACCCAACCCAACCCGCTGGGTATCCGCGGGTTTATGAGTACCCGTGGGTTTGTATGGTAAAAAATTTACAATAAAAAGTTTCTTTCAAAATAAAGTTTAACATCAATTTTCTCATACAAATTAATCATACAAAAAACACCAATCTAGAGCATACAAGCAAACCGCAAATGATAAATACAAATTGTTCAAAATTAAAGATAAACATCTATAAACAATAAGATTAATTGAAAGCTCCTTCCTCGTCAACTAAGTTTCTTCACTCTCCACTTCATAATATCAACTTCATTTTAAACAATTAGAAAGAACAAATTATACATGTCTCCACAAACATATAGAATATTAGTTATTTTTTTTAACAAAGATAGCAATATAGAATATTAGTTATTTAAGGAAGATATATTATTTAGAATATTAAATATACCGGGAAAATAATTATGTGTGTGGGCGGGTACCCATGGGGCGGGTTTACCTAAACCCAAACCCAACCCGACCCGGTGAATAGTGTAGCGGGTTTAAACCCGAACCCGGCCCAAAACCCGTCAACACGGGTTTTACCCGCGTTGACCGGGTTGGGTCGGGTGGGTACCCGTGGGTTCGGGTTTTGTTGCCATCCCTACCCGCCTCATAATCGTCATTCTGAGCAGGCGATTCATGTGAAAACGATGTCAATCATCACTTGTGGTATGATGAACAAGAACCACATGAATTTGTACAAAAATCATTCAAGATTCACTTTAATTTGAATGATTCAGGGTTTAGGAATTTAGGGTTAGGGTTTACAATTTGGGATTTTGGGTTGAGATTCAAAATTGAAGGTTAATAGGTTAGGGTAATGGGTTGATTAGTTGAGATTCTATGTTATATCATCATATTAGACTAATACAACCCATTAAATTTCAAAATTTAATGTATTATGACCACTTTTAGAGGTGGGTGCATTGAATGCACCAAAAAAGTGAGTGCACCGAAGTAGCCACTATATATATAGTAGCCACTATATATATATTATTATATATGGTGGCGTATTCGGTGCACCCACTTTTTCGGGTGCACTCAGTGCACTCGCCTCATAATTGTCATTCTGACCATGCGATTCATGTCAAAACGGTATCAATTGTTGCTTATGATATTATGAATAAGAAGCACATGAATTTGAAAAAAATTCATTCAAAATTTACTTTAATTCGAAGGATTTAGGGATTTAGGGTTAGGGTTTAGGTTTACAGTTTGGGATTTTGGGTTGGGATTCAAAATTGAAGGTTAAGGGGTTAGGGTAATGGATTGATTTGTTATGATTTTATGTCATATCATCATATTATATTGAGAGTACTAATTAAAGTTCAAAATTTGATGTATTATGGACGCTTTTAGAGTGCACCCAAAAAAGTGAGTGCACGAAGTAGCCAGTAGCCACCATATATATATATATAGTCTCTAAACTGCCAAGGAGTTGCTGTAGTCACATAATTCTAGTGGATAGTTGAGTTATTAGCTTCTCTTTTCAAATACAAACTAGTCGAATCAATCTTTTCGGTTAATTGCAAGATTGGTCACTGTAATTACAAAAAACGTTCACGTTTAGTTGTTAAAAATATTTAATTCCATTCGTGGTCACCGGAATTAATTTTCACGTTCAAGTTTGGTCACTCTCCGTCCAACTCCGTTAAATTTTGCTTATGTGGCAGTCAACTCTTATAATTGACTGTTATATGTGTGACATGACAATAAAAAATAAAAAAATAAAATATAAAATATTCAACCTCATTACTAACTATTACAAAAATCAATTTTTTATAACCCAACCCTAGCGATCATCCCACTCATTTGCCCACCGCCGCCTATCAATCTCTATTCTTGCCACCGCCTCTCCCCGACTCCCCGACAGAGCAACCCCACGAATCCTCTCTCTCTCTCATATATTGCGTTCCTCTCTGTCTTGCTTGTTGTCAAATAGTTCGCCGACTTCTCTTTCTTCTTCTTCTTCTTCTTCTTCTTCTTCTTCTTCTTCTTTCATCCATTTGTGGCTTCAGTCTGATACCCAAAAATACTCGCAATCCGATCTCGACTTTCGTGAGTATAAGGCACCTAATCCAATAGAGGAAGTGCAAAAAGCTGATGGGAGATTGGAAGAGGGCGCAACGACTCTGTTACAATACAAGGATATATACAGAGTGACCAATGAATTCAGGGAGAAGGAGGTCAGGCGGGTTCGGGAAATTATATAGAGGAATCCTCCGTGGTTCAAAGATCAAAGTCGTTGACTCGCTAAAACACAACACCTAACAATGGCCAAGTGTAACCAATGAAAGGGACTGCAGTATAGTGGCACAAGTAATAAATATCGAATCCACGGGTCTCTAGAGTTACTATTACTCAGCTTCAGTTCATTATCTAGCAAACTAGATTAAGAATTGATTGATAAACTACTCTACTGACTACTCTACTAATTACAAGTTGGGAACTCACTTAGGTATGATTCCCCCTAGCTCCTCAATTAGGTCCAAGTTGCAATAACCTTTGGTTGATCTACTGTTGATTAAACTGCGGAAGATCCTAAATTAGCTTGGAATCTCTTAAGCTGACCAAGCCCTCTCAGACAGAATACCCGGCAGGAAACTAGCCTTCACCGGGATAGACTGCTAAGGCGATTCACACAGATCTCCACTACTGGAATGAATTCCAGTACAAAGCAGTGAATTGATTGACTCTCGCACAACCAATTCACTACTATCAATCAAGGAAGCTCTCTTAACCTAATCAGATTCTATCTATCATAGGTTAAAGCAGAAATCAAGAGAATTTGATCAAGATCCAATTGACTCAATAAATCATGCCTCAATCGATTATAATCAAACAATATAGCATCCAAAACTTCATACAAGAAAGATCCTAACTCATGGAACTAGGGTTCCTCAAAACCTAAGTGAAGGGAAGTTACTCCATAGAGAAGAGAGAGACTGCAGAAATCTGATCTAGATCTTCAATCTCCATCTCCAAGCTTGATTCTCGAGCTCCAATGGCGAAGAAGTCCTCCAAAATAGCTCAAAGAATGTTCCCAAGTCGCTCTCTCTCTCTCTATGGTTCGTCCCTTGGGTGTTTGGGAACCAAAACCCAGCTCTCCCCCTTCCTTTGGCTGAAAATCGGGTTTTAAACAGCAATTCCCGACTCGCACGGCCGTGCACCTCACCATTCTGGCCGTGCACTCCAAAACGCGCCGTATCATTAAATTCGACCCTCAGGCTTCTTGCACGGCCAGGTGCACGGCCGTGCGTGCCCACGCACAATCCCGTGCGTGCCCACGCACAATCCCGTGCGTGCCCACGCACAATCCCGTGCGTGCCCACGCAACTTCCTCAGAACCTCGCCATGCGTCCGATCCTTGTCCAATCGACCTCAAACTCGCTCCCAAGCCTCCATTCACGTACTAGGACCTGAAATATCACAAACAAGCACAACCTAGCGTGAAATCGGCCTAAAACACGAGAATCAATACCTCAAACGGAGTAAGAACGGGTGTAAAAACATGTGTAAAGAACGAGTCATCAAATTCCCCCACACTTAACTGTTTGCTTGTCCCCAAGCAAACCTAACTCAAACCAATGCAGCTCTCTAGACCTCTATAGCAACAAACAACCTCGATCGTCGGTAGAGGATTTCCTAGATCATATAGCAGCTTACGAGGTCAACTGGTCTTATAAGACGTTCCCTATCTCTCTCAATGCGAGTACTAGACTCAAGCCAGGATCATGAGAAAAAGTAGAAGTAAGACAATCAGTTCATGGATAAAGGGACTCACACCATTCACAACCAAGGACTCGTTGTACCGGGATGCTCTTTCACTTCATTTCACCGTTGGAACCCCTTTTTCTCACTTTCATTTACATGTTTCCTTTTTTTTTTCTTTCACTTAGCAGGGGTTCCAACTGCAGTCTTTTGCACGGTCGACCCTTATTAGTCAAGCAAGAGCAATTTCTGTACACCTGGCGCTCGCCAGAGTACTTCTTTTAACTCCTTTTCCTCAACTCGTGTGGAGGGTCAATGAAATTAAGGGGGGTCGGAAGCTCTATCCGTGCCCTTAAAAACACATCCTCAAGTAGGCAAACCGTTCAACGGGTGAAAATTTTACTTGTACTAGAGACAGCTTAGCTTCACCTTGTAGGAGTACCCCACTAAGGATTACTAAAATCTCTTCCAAAACCCGATTTTGTGCAATGAACGGTGCCACACACGTTGGGCTTACCCCATATTTAAGATTTCAATGATTTCGACATGGAGGACCAACTGCTTTTCATTTGCCACATGAGCACCCTGTTCGATACACGAGTCCATAACACAATCCAAATAGAGTCACCATTACCACATGAATTCAACGGTCTTAGCTCCACTAATTCACAAAATCAACTGACACAGCAGAGAGCTAGATAGGAAAAATCTTATACTTCAACATCCTCCATAGTGCTACACTACCTCCCTAGGTTGCACATTACTATAGAGACTGTCAATTCAAAGCATACTGAGTAGGCAATTTGCAAGGAAACACGTACTTGGAGCCCTCAAATCGAAATTTGGACAGTGGACTAGGCTCCAAGCACACAAACAACCAAACATTCACCCGCATACATAATCGAACACCCCCCCACACTTAAGCACGACATTGTCCTCAATGGAGGAAAGTTAAGGAGGGTAGAACGAAGTTACCAGATCAAGGGTGAATGATGATGTACGGGTCAGGCGGTGCATTCCAGGAAGAGAGAGTAATCAGAACACAAACACCACACAAAATCTCACAAAGGTTGAGTTATTGACTCTAAAATCGAATAACAAAACTGACTCAACCGAGGATAAATAGAGAAAGAAATGCAAACCGACTGGTTGGGTTGCCTCCCAACAAGCGCTTCTTTCACGTCGTGAGCCGGACGATGGCTCCTAAGTTTGGGTCCATGCTAGAACCTCCTTGAAGTTGAGGTTCTCATCTATGAGGTGGAGTCTCATGTCACAAGCAGGTGGTGTGGCAGGTGATGAAGGCTCGTGCACTTGATGCAGATGAAGTCTCCACCCTCGAGACCTCTTCTTCTCTTCTCTCGTCTCATTGCCCCCAAACTAGATAAGACAGCATCGATTGGCCACCATCGCGTCCACCAAGAGGGACCGATGTTGATGTGGCCTTGGTCTGGCAAAGAGACACTGCAAATGGGTCCTTGCTAAGTAGTTCCTCGAAGTTTGGTGGAGATATCAAATGTAACTCATGGCCGGTGCAGGCCTCTTCCACCTCAACTCCGTCCTCAGCCTGGACACCAATTGCTTCTTCAACCCCCCTTTCTTCTTCATGTGGTATCACCCCTGGGAAATGATCAAGAACTCCTTCTGCTTCACTTTCGTCATCCTCCACAACTTCTTTCTGCACCCTTTCTTGCTCTTCTTCTTCTTCTAGCACGGATTGGAGAGCAAGTTGCCAAGCAATTTCTTTCATGAGATCTTCTTGCATCTCCTCACTCATGCCCACCTCTTCAAAGCTCGGTGTGGGATGTGGGAAGGTGTGGTCGGCTATGATAGGACATTCCTGATCATGATCATCACGAGAGCTCTCCGTGACAACTTCAGTGTGCTCCACAATGTCCTTGTAGCCTTCTTCTTCCTCCTTCTCTTCTAGTATGGTAGCAGAAAGGTGATCTGGAGCAGGTTGTGCATAAGCTTTCTCAAGATCCTCGAGGCTCTTCTTTATGCTCAGGAGGGTCTCCTCTGTTTCACGGTAGGAGAACCCAGTTTGGGCATTGTCTGGGATATCCATCTTTGGAAAGGATGTCTCAGGCACTCGAGCAATCTGCTCCACGAGAAGCCTCAAGTGATAGTTTGGATCTGGCTGATGGAGGAATTCTTCTTGATAAGGAGATTGTTCTTGAAATACCCAGGGGTCTGATTGTTCTTCGTAGGATGGGGGTTGGTACTGAAACCCGAATCCATAGTCTTCTCCTCCTTGATTGCTCCAGGGGGTCTCGGGGTAATACCACTCGGATAGTGGTGGATACCCCCAATGGTTGGAGAAGCCATGAGGATCCATGATTCAGATCTGCACCAACAAAAACAAAAACACCCAAGTGAAAAGCAAGGGTGGAAAAGAAAAGAAAAAAAAGCTAAAGTAACAAACTTCTGCCTTTCCTAATAATCTAGAAAGTCCCCGGCAACGGCGCCAAAAACTTGACTCGCTAAAACACAACACCTAACAATGGCCAAGTGTAACCAATGAAAGGGACTGCAGTATAGTGGCACAAGTAATAAATATCGAATCCACGGGTCTCTAGAGTTACTATTACTCAGCTTCAGTTCATTATCTAGCAAACTAGATTAAGAATTGATTGATAAACTACTCTACTGACTACTCTACTAATTACAAGTTGGGAACTCACTTAGGTATGATTCCCCCTAGCTCCTCAATTAGGTCCAAGTTGCAATAACCTTTGGTTGATCTACTGTTGATTAAACTGCGGAAGATCCTAAATTAGCTTGGAATCTCTTAAGCTGACCAAGCCCTCTCAGACAGAATACCCGGCAGGAGACTAGCCTTCACCGGGATAGACTGCTAAGGCGATTCACACAGATCTCCACTACTGGAATGAATTCCAGTACAAAGCAGTGAATTGATTGACTCTCGCACAACCAATTCACTACTATCAATCAAGGAAGCTCTCTTAACCTAATCAGATTCTATCTATCATAGGTTAAAGCAGAAATCAAGAGAATTTGATCAAGATCCAATTGACTCAATAAATCATGCCTCAATCGATTATAATCAAACAATATAGCATCCAAAACTTCATACAAGAAAGATCCTAACTCATGGAACTAGGGTTCCTCAAAACCTAAGTGAAGGGAAGTTACTCCATAGAGAAGAGAGAGACTGCAGAAATCTGATCTAGATCTTCAATCTCCATCTCCAAGCTTGATTCTCGAGCTCCAATGGCGAAGAAGTCCTCCAAAATAGCTCAAAGAATGTTCCCAAGTCGCTCTCTCTCTCTAGGGTTCGTCCCTTGGGTGTTGGGAACCAAAACCCAGCTCTCCCCCTTCCTTTGGCTGAAAATCGGGTTTTAAACAGCAATTCCCGACTCGCACGGCCAGGGTGCACGGCCGTGCACCTCACCATTCTGGCCGTGCACTCCAAAACGCGCCGTATCATTAAATTCGACCCTCAGGCTTCTTGCACGGCCAGGTGCACGGCCGTGCGTGCCCACGCACAATCCCGTGCGTGCCCACGCACAATCCCGCATGGCCAAACTGGTTACTTGCACGGCCGTGCGTGGCCACGCACAATCCCGTGCGTGCCCACGCACAATCCCGTGCGTGCCCACGCAACTTCCTCAGAACCTCGCCATGCGTCCGATCCTTGTCCAATCGACCTCAAACTCGCTCCCAAGCCTCCATTCACGTACTAGGACCTGAAATATCACAAACAAGCACAACCTAGCGTGAAATCGGCCTAAAACACGAGAATCAATACCTCAAACGGAGTAAGAACGGGGGTAAAAACATGTGTAAAGAACGAGTCATCAGTCGTCGTGAAGCAGATCTCTCACGATTCGCGGCATGGGATGAATAAGTTTTGGAGCCAGAGCAAGCTTAAGAGGGAGGACGAGCCTAGCCACCAGCGATGATCACCTGGGTGCGGACATCGGCGAGAGAGTTCCAGGATGTCAAGGAAAGGAAGCAAGGTTCGAGAAAGGGAGAAAAAGAAGGTCGTCCGTCTCCGTCACGGCCATCGCTCTCATCGCTTCATCACCGTCACCACTTCAGCTGCTCTCACCAAGCTACTGCCTCTGCTCCACACCTTCTCTAGCCGACGAAAGACGATGACTGCGAGCTGAGAGGAGAGAGAGGTAAATTGGAGGGAGCTGGCTCAATCTTTCACAGGCTAGTGGATGGCTGGATGTGGCGGCGAGAAGAGAGATTGAGAGGCGGCGATGGGGAAACGAAGGGGATGACAACTAGGGTTGGGTTATAAAAGATTGATTTTTTTTTATAGTTAGAAAGGAAGTGGAAAATTTTAAATATTATTTTTTTATTGCCAGATCACACATTTAACGGTCAACTATAAGAGTTGGCTACCGCATAAGCAAAAGTTAACGGAATTGGATGGAGAGTGATCAAACTTGAACGTATATATTAATTTTAGTGTCCACGAATGGAATTAAATATTTTTAGTGACCAAACATGAACGTTTTTTTTATAATCATAGTGACCAATCTTGCAATTAACCCCAATCTTTTCTTATCGTTTTTTTCTTCTTCTCTAAAGCAAATGTTATACATTCAAACTTTCTTGAGAAGGGAAGCTTCTCATGTGATGCCTAACAAGAATATTCTGTCATATTCTTCCTGGTTTGCTACGAGGTTCGAGAAACCAAAAAAAAAGAAGAAGAAGAAGTAGCAGACCGATGAACTTGATATTGGATATGTTGGAATGTTGGGTGGCATTAACAAGTGTGATTTCAATGATGAATTACTTGAACATTATATACGACATTGGGCTGGACTTTTTTTTTTGTCATTATTACCCTTGCGGATAGAATAGTCAAAGGTGGGGTACCAGTACAACAAACATATAATATCTCTATCGATTCATTGACGCAGAACATACAGAAGTCATAAAGACCTCGGTTCAACCCAGGATAACGAAGGGCACTGTGTGCCACCAAATGGGCAGCCCTATTCGCTTCTCGAGGTGTGAAGTGAAATCGAATGAAAGGTAATTTACTAACAAGATTGTGAACTTCTCGTAGAATTGCATCGCCACGAGCATCCGATGTAGTATCGTGGGTTAATTGGTTGATGACATGCTAAGCATCACTGGAAAGAAAGATCCACCTATCTGTCCACCTCCATCGAAGAACAAGGTACAAAACTTCCCCGATAGCCAATAATTCCACCAAATACGAGTCCACAATGGAAGGAAAGCAGCGGCCAAACACAAAGAGTGGTGTTGTGGCATCGAAGGCAACAATACCAATAGCATCATGGAAAGCGGACTGTGTTGCGCTATCCACTTCAATGCGAAGTCCAGAGAAAGGTCGAGGTGTAACGGGCAAAGAAACAACATGCAAAACTCGAGGGACAGGTGGAACAAGAGGGAAGGTGGGCGTCTGATGGTTAGTGAGATGGGACAATTAATGCATTGGGCTACATTGGACTGGACTTCTTAGAGAAAAAACTATTAATGCTATAATCAGGATATAGATTGGACCATGTGTGGATCACAAGACTAACAATGAACGTCACAATCTTTTCAACAACTCTAGCCCAATCAAAGATGACTATGTTGATGTTAAGTAACCCTTATTCATTAATGAACGTAAGATCGTCCTGTCAGCAAATTAGTTGTGTGAGGCCATTATCAAAGCTTACCACTATGTGGTGTCTCGTATAATTTTGAGCAAATCCAAGAATGTATTCCATTCAATTATCCGAGACCCCATAAATGTGTTTTTTTTTTTATCCAAGATAAGCCCCGAGAGATGGCCGGACAACACAGTTACAAGATAGACAATAAAAAAGAATGGTAGTCTGTGTGCAACCGGACTCCTGATAAAAGAACATGTTTTGCCACGAGGTGGGCAGCTCTGTTGAAGCTCTGAGGAGCAAAGTAACACGAGACTGACAGAAAGGAGGGATGGAGAGAGTGAACTTCCTTTAGGATGGCTCCCACTCTTGAATAAGAAGCCTGCCTCGATGTTGCATCCTTGATGACCAATTGAGAGTCTCCACAAAAAGCAACAGTAAAAAAATTATGGGTGAGACACAATCTCATAGCATCACGAATAGCAAGTGATTCTGATGGATAGGTATCCGTAATGCCATCATAGAATTTACCAATTGCAAATGAAATAATTCCATCACCCGAGAAACCGACAAAGCCAGTTGAACATCCGTGGGATATTTTTGTAGCCCCCATCGAATTGGCATAATACCCCTTCACTAGGGCAAGTTGCGTCTGTTCTACGTGCATGAGAACCATTACCTGGAAGACT
Source organism: Linum tenue (assembly GCA_946122785.1). Classification (NCBI taxonomy): domain Eukaryota; kingdom Viridiplantae; phylum Streptophyta; class Magnoliopsida; order Malpighiales; family Linaceae; genus Linum; species Linum tenue. The sequence continues at coordinate 68,803,564 of CAMGYJ010000008.1, read as the reverse complement.
GTGATGATGGCTTTGGACTCAAGCGGACTTCTGAACCTTCTATGTCTCTGCCTATGCTGATAGTGTCGTGTATAGAACTTGTAATTTATAAAATGTGTCCATATGTAGCTTTGCACTAGCCTTTCCATATTCTCCAGAATAAAAAGACTGTGTAGGCTACATAATAATTGGAGATATGAGGAGTGAAAAAGAGGTTTCTCCATGCAAGGTCCATAGGATTTGCCGTCATCATATCTCTTATCTGGTCAATGTCTGCAAATGCCCACAGTTCTCTAGTGATTTTACAGTCGAAGAAGCCGTGCTTGATGTCCTCATTTGATTCACAATAAATAGGGCAAAGATTTGATAGAATAATTTGTTTATACTGAAGGATTGCTTTAACTGGTAGGAATCCACACATTAATCTCCAAAGGAAGAATTTGAGGCAAGAGGTATCAAAATATTCCACATGTATTTCCAAATTTGGTGTTCAAGAAGTTCGAAAAAGAGGTAGTGGGTATATTTAATCAAGACGAAAGGAGGTGGTACTCAATTTCACTGTGCCATAAATGAGTTCTTGAATGATAGTATTTTTGGCATCATTGAGTACATCGATCACTATCTGAGTACCATATGATGTTATAGTGGATCCTTTGTATGTCAAAGTTGATAAGGGGTGTTTTGGATGCCTGGAGTAAAGGAACAAGATGTGGGTGATGAGCAATGTAGGGTGGAAAAAACTTAGGTATTGATAAATTTATAGTGGTGGGTAGTGAAGTGCATAGAGTTGTTACTACAGATCCCATTGGAGCGATGGTGCAAAACAAAATAAAAAGTGGAGATACGCAAATACGGCATGACATACTGAGAATTTAGTACTCGAGATATGAAGTATGAAACACGATTGTAGACAACTTAATATATCTGCACAAATGTGTAGACTGCTATAAGCATTAGAATTGTAGCTACTCTCATTTTTTTTTGGTGATAAAGCAAGCACAGAGAAGCGCTCAACCCTTAATTTTGATAACTCGCGGGGTTTGAATCCTGACCAGATCGAAGTACAACCAGTGTCTTAACATAGGGCCAGGGTTATCCACAAAATGGATCCCTACAGGAATAGAGTGTCCAATCGAAGCTAAATAATCTGCAACATAGTTGCCTTCCCTTAACACATGCATAAGACGAACCTCCCATTGCTGATTCAGTTGCGGCTTAATGGAATTCACAAGAGTATGTTGAGGGTGAGAGGAGGGCTCGCCTTGCAACAAGGCTATGGCCGTAACTGAGTCCGCCTCCAAGATTCAACGTGAGTGATGGAGCCGCCTCCAAGATTCACTGTAAATGCTCTTAAGAATCCGCCATCCGCTCCCCGGAGCACTCCTTCCGCTGATGTGCTTCCCTGGTTTAGAATCACCGATCCGTCAGTATTTAAACACATCCACCACGGTGGCGGAGCCTGCCAACCAACCATTCGGGTCTCTCTGTCTGCATGACCCCCTGTAACTCGCCTGGAATTAAGAAGATGTGTCCCGACCTGGTCCACTAGAAAACATGATTTGGATGCCACTTGGGTAGTCGGGATCAACTCCTTCTCGAACACCCAGAGATTTCTGTTCTTCCATAACTGCCAGCAAAAAGTGGCAAAGAGAGATGGATCGAGTACCTTATTATGGCCAGCCAAATAGTGCATAACCCATTTCTTCAAGTCAGGTTCGAAAAACTCTTCATCCGACTCTCTTAATAGCTACTCTCATCTTCTACTAGAACGAGTTCAATTGTTTTTTTTTTTTGGTAGGAAATATAAGTGGTTTTCTTTTGTATTAGTATATTTGTAGTAGTTGTTCCATACCAGTACCTACATCGGTAGAGAATAATTATGTGTGAAAGTATCTTTGAAAACTAATTTTGGCCTATAAAATTTGAACTTTTGAAAATATAATAATTTCATAATAGTACTAAGATGCTTCGTTATTCAATAGAGTTATGGTTTCATTGTGTTTTTGGTCTATTTTCTTGAGTTGATGCTTCGTTATTCAATAGAGTTATGGTTTCATTGTGTTTTTGGTCTATTTTCTTGAGTTGATGGTGTGTTTCATGACATTTTTCACTAGGGGTGTTCAAATGGTTACAGTGATAATTATAAATCCAAATAAGTCTAAATTTTATTAACCATGGAATATAATATCATAACCAAACCATCCAAAATAATACAACAATAAAATTAACCAAACTAAAATTTAATCGGTTTGGTTAATTGGTTAACCAAAATAACCAACATACCATCACATTAGCATTAAGTGAGAAATTTCCGATTAGTGCATCAGTTCGCAATATATATAATGAATAACACGTAACAATCAACACATAATTATAGTTAACTCTTAACATAAATACATGTAATTATACAATTATCTTACCTTTGACTCTTGAGTGGTTATGCAAAATATTAAGTATGTGTATATAAAATATTAGATATATGGCTAATTACTCAACTGATTAATTTGATTTCATCGGTTAGGACTTAAAAGTGTCTGAAACTAAATCAAAACACTTTAACCAAACAAGCTAAATTTTTTTACTAAACCAAACCAATTATCCAAATTATTCAAATACTACCGATTAAAACGGTTACCAAAGTAACCACGGTAACCACTCCATTTGAACACCCCTATTTCTTACCAACTTTCTTGTCTACTTTATGAGTTTTGTGGTGTGGTTTGTCGTGTTTCGCGTTTGATATGAGTTTACTGGTCTATTTCATGATACTTATGATCAACTTTATGAGTTTTCTTATCTATTTCATGAAACTTGTAGTTAGCTTTGACTTTATGGTATGCTTAGTTTTATGGTGTGATTTGTCATCTTTATGAGTTTTGTGGTATGTTTGAGAAAACTTGTGGTCAACTTGATGACGTATCTGATCTACTTTATGAGTTTAGTATTATTGTGATGTGCTTACTACATTTTTTGGTATATTTTATGAGATTTCTAGTCTACTTTATGAGTTTTGTGGTGCGATTTAACGTATTTCCTGGTATGGTCTCATTTTTCTGATCTAATTCATAATACTTGTGGTCAACTTTATGAGTTTTATAGTACGTTTAAGAACAACAAGCATGCCCTTCTTTTCAAATAAACATTAAAATATGCTCAACCCTTTCAACATAGAAGTCATCAAAAGAAAATTTTCTTATTGGATGTGATTAGTGTTAGCACCATGCTAACAAATTATGTGTTAGCACCCTAACCTCAACCTTCGCCAAGTGACTGGATAAATACTCCTCACCTCACTTTTGAAATTTCCCAAACTATGATTTTCATGTAAACTTCAATTCTGTAACCTTAAAAAATAACTTCAATTTGGGTAAACACTAATTAATAGCTAAACCTTTTTTCACATGATTTTTTACTAGCCAAACCTATTGAATTACTAATAATTAGCCAAATATTTTGTAATGCATTAAAGTGTTACCATTTTCTATTAAAGTTAATAATTTTGTAACTTTTTTCTTAGTCAAAATACTAATTTTTTGGAATGTTGATCTCCATGTGTCTCTTCCAAGCAAGTATCATATTGTCAAGTCAATATTACTGACAAAATCACCGACTGAAAATTTTTATTTGATCAATTATTAGTAATTTAATAGATTTGATTAATAAAAAAGAATGGAGGAAACTAGAAAAGTCTTGGCTAAAAAAAAAACACTAATTGATCAATTCGGACGGTAAAGGCAAGTTAAGTGTTCAATTTGAAATATATCGAAGTTGAGTGATTGTGTACAATCAAAAAGAAAATTTGGGTGATTGTGGTTTAATATCATCAAAATTTAGATGGCTAAAAGTTTAGGCTACCCGGCAATTCTCTAGACTCGGAGAGAGAGGGAGAGGGAGGGAGGAAAGGAAAGCTTGGCAGCTCCACAGGAAATTGTTCTGCTTGATCAATCTGCGTCTCGCCATCCTCTCGATTTTCAAAGGCGGTGAGGAAGGTGAAGGAGAAGATAAATGATAAAGCAGGAGACTTGACGAGAGAGAATTTACAGGAAAAAAGGAAACCCTAGCTGAGTTCTAGGGTTCTGAGGGTAATCCAGCACTTACCGGAATCCGATACCCATGGGGGGCGAGGATGCCAATGGGAAGAAGAGCGATTCACGGCAACCGCCAGGTAGCAGCTATCCGGAGAAAAAGGATGGCATGAAGCTTTGGGGAATTTTAATCTTCGGTGTAATTGGTGCCACAGCCACCACTTTCGCTGTGAGTTCCTCTTTCTCTTTTTCATTCTTCAGCCATTATAATCTTCCGTTTTTAATTAAATGTGGGTATTTTTTGTGCTCTGTTATCGCTGTGAATTGGATTTTGAAAGTAAAAGCATGCAACTTTACGGGTGCCAGAATGCACCCAACTTCTATGGTATGGTAGATTTTGAGTGAAAAGAATGATATATTGCTGGGAGAATTTTAGTTTACTGTGCTCTGAAATTTCATGGTTGTGGCAATCTGGCAGGTTAGTCAGCTGCGGAGAACTGTTGATTGGTTTTACGTGCAGGTATCCAGTTGCTTTAATCCTTTGGTGTTTTCGTGCTATAGTGATTCGAGATTTAACTTCAAAACAGCTTGGAATGGCTATTGACTATGCTTGATTCACTTTGATCGATTCAGTGGGGGCAAGAACAGCCCACAATTTAAATTCATGAATTTTCTTATTTTGTGAATTATCAAGACCAGGTTGATGCAACAATAAGATAGTATTTGAGTGCTACAAATCTATTTCCATCTTGTTGTCCATCTCTTGATGAATAAACTCTATTTGTGGAATAGAATCATAAGCATTTTATGCGTTTTCTTTCTGAATGTTGTTTTTTTGGAAATACCCTGTTTTACTGAGCTGATCATGTCTTGTGAATTTCACCTTGCTAGTTAACGAGATCGCAATCATCTTTTAAAGGAGGTAAGGCTGGCTCCTTCCGATCTGCTTTTCAAGAGGAAGCATATAGGAGGTATAATCGTCGAATGCAAGAAGAGTACGAAGAAGAGATGGAGAGAGTTGTGAGTTTCATTAACATATCCAATGATCTTTATATATATATATTTTTATGTTAGAAACATAACAATACTACAATGCCAACATCCATGTCTGGTGATGTTGAACCATAGATTACTGCATATGAGTTTGTTTTAGTAAAGGGAGTTTGGATATGCACCTCATATCATGACATTCAATACTCTTCAGTGGCGTTGATTTTATCGAAGCGATTGATATTCCATGTTTATTGAGGGATCTTGATCTTTGTTCATTGTGGAAGTTTGGCTGCTTCGTATCCTACCTTATATGGCCACCAGATTTACCAACAACTTTGAACATCATATGAGCTGCATTTTTAGTTGACAATGTGCACTAGTTCGGTATATGATTGAATTCTTTCTTGTTTCTCACTATCCCTTAAGTTCTAGAAGCCCTCATGGAACTCAATAGTTCACTATCATTTGTTCCATTACGATGTTTCACTTGTATGCATCATATTACTGTTATTTGTTCTCCTCTCTTGATTCTGATTGAAATGACTAGCTCTTGTTTTCATCTGGCAGCTATTTGCTTATGTTACTTATCTTTGCTAGTAATCGTTTATGTAATATTCATTTTCAGGAGCGTATTAGGCGTATGCAAAGTGTGTTTAATCGTGAGAGAAATAAACATAGAAGAGGGTACGAGAGCTGGAAGGAAACTGAAGGAGGATATCATCAGCATTTCCAACGTGACGATTGGTACTGGAAGACTGACACATCTTTCCGGGATCATAGCAACAACAACTTTAGGAGACCCCCGAGAGACAACATGCCTCCTATGATGTCACACCATTACTCAGTTCTGGGACTTGACAGGTATGTTTCTGCTTTTCTGAGGGAATTATTGAGGGACCCTGTCGTCTGTTTTTTCCATCTAGTCGGGCCTCCTGTATATCTCTTGCTGTTTCAAATGCGATGCATCCAACGTCCAAGCTAATGTATCTTTATATTCGCTACCATCGCAAATGAGATTTGTTCAAATTTATCAAACTGATTGTCTTTTTTGTTTAACAACAGGTCAAGAACAACTGCGTATACAGATGCCGAGATTAAGGTAACCACTCTACCCTCTTACAGCTAGTGTTAGCTTCTGCTTATTCTCGGCCTTCTAGGCCAAACTCTGCACATTCGATACTTTGGCAAGTAGAGGTCATCATGACCTTGTGCAATTAAATATGTCTAGTGCCCATCACTTTAAGAAACCTACGTGTCTTGTCATGCACAAGAGATGGCTTGTGGTAACTCGGATTTTATGTGGTCCAATCACTGATATTGAGAAAATAGTGGTCCTTGTGCTTGTTTATGCGAAGGGCAAAGTAAATTCTTACTGTGTATGATTTGGCGCCTCATATGTTGGCTTCTCTGATATCATCTAGCAATGATATTCCCTGAAGCTTTTTCTATCATTGTGGTGGATACGTGCTGAACACAACATTATACCATTTGCATCTGCAAGCGTGTTGCTCTTTCTATTTGCGAATTGCATGATTGTATTGAAGATTCTTTTTCTTTTTTGGTGTGCTTGCAGACGGCATTCAGGAAAAAGGCCAAGGAGTTCCATCCAGATCAGAATCAAACTAACAAAGGTCAATTTTTTCCTCTGGTTCTACTCGGTCTTCTGCCATATCTGTGGATCAGAGCTTTTGAATTGGTTGCCAACTTAACTGTCCATTATTGCAGAAGCTGCTGAAGTAAAATTCAAACAGGTAATGACGTCGTATGAGGCCATTAAGCAAGAAAGGAAGAGCATGAAATGAGACTAAGAACGGCAGAGTTCAACCGTCCCTGTCAGGATTGAAGTTGCCATCTGCAGTCCACTCGATGTTTGTGGCGGCTATCTGCTAAGTGCTAACCTTCTGTGGAGATTTCCTTTCAATACCGCATGTGTAGCAGTGGTTTGGCGGGGAAGTGCTTCGAGAAACCCTTCACCCCCGTTGCTCGGGTTACATACAGGAAACGGTTGAGAAATATACATACAACTTCACGAGCATAGCCACTTGTAAAATAAATTTTGATTTGAATTGCATTGCTTGTAATAAGTTTATCCACTAATTGTATAATATAGTATAGTAGCCTAGCCTGCCTTATTATAGTAGATGGTAATATGAAGAGCTGTTCCACTTCCATGGGTGGTGGATCGGGGTGATCTGGAGAAGTCTGATGGATGTGGTTGGTTGCATATATTATGTATTCCAAAATCTTTTCCCTGACGAGTTCCAGTTGAGTGAAATCCTGACTGTAGACCTGGTCGTGGCCATAGCTGTAGAGTTTCATTCCAACTTTTGCAACGAAGATCCTTTTGATTATATTATTAAGATGGCCGTTTTCGATGGTAAAACTTAGTTACAAGTTCCAATTAGATTGATCCTCAGAAACAATTAGTATTCATATGGTGGTTGGGAGTTGTATGTATGTAGTGTAGCGCCTTGTTGTTATCTCTCTTTTGTTTGTTTGTCTGTTTGTTACTTACAGTTCCTTCATTAATGTAATAAGAGCATCCGTCGACAAAAGAACCACTCTAAGATGATCATCTCATGGCTGGTATGGTGTCCGATTAATTATAATATAAATCCAAGCAAACAATAATTATTTGCTTGATATTGCTGGCAAAGGTCGAGGATCCAAAACAAGCAGGCGGTAGACGGAAGTGATTTGGCTTAAGAGTAATAATTCTTCGAGTTCGTACATTTTATGAGCTAAAATCCAAGCAAACTGCCTGCTGGGGTTTTTTTATTGATTTGGATTTCCCCCCCTTCTTCCTCGTCATCACTTGAGAGCAATTTTAAGGAAATAATTTGTTTTGCATAAAAAAGGCAATGATTTTAAACCTTTACTGTTTGATCCAAATTTACAGTTCTTCATTTTTGGTGCAGCATCCATAACTAACCATCTAAAGTAAGTAGATAGGCTGCCTGAAACAGACTACAGACCTAATATTATACCAAGGGCTTGTTTGCTGGTTGAATTTGAAATAGAAGTTTTGCTCAAATTCCTGATATTTGGTAAATGAGGGATTGGTGATGAATTTTGATACTTGTGGACTCAGAGAAAAAACTTGTTTGTTTGTTGGATTTAAGGATAAAATATGTTGAATTAAATGTATGGGTTCAAAATTGAATTTCCCGTATGATTAAGTATTTATAGGATTAGTGAATCACTTTTCATCTGTGTATTTGAAGATTTGCAACATATTCTGCCCCAGCACATATTGTTTCCAAAATCGTGGATCCATAATTTTAAACAACACATTCTAAATTCATGAGCTTCACGAGTTTGACATCTCTCTTTTTTTCCTAAACAAACAAGAAATCATGAAATGATGTGTGAGATTTGAGTTTCAAATCCATGCCCAAAAAATCCACCCCTAATCTTTTATGTGATAATTAAGAACACTTATTTAGGGTCCGTTGGAAGATGAGGCTTGGATAAATGATAAATTTGATAATAGGGGAGATTTTAGGGTTGCAAAAATTGGAATTAGTATTGTTTTCTTCCTTCTCTTGTGATATTGTATTGTTCTAAAACATTTTGTATTTCTCGTCCATCATTTCTAACATCTCTTTATCCTAACTTTTATTTTTCTTCTTCTTTTCTAAAAAATTATTATAAACTGTTTGAGCCAAGATATCCCGGTCTCACCAGTCGGGATCTGGCAGACCCGATCCGCAACACAGGCGCAAATATCCTGCAAAGACAAGCGCCTAGTGGGCTTCGGGATGCCGGTTAGCACTCCAACGCTCAAGTCAGTGCCAAATCTAGAGAGATAAGTGTTATCCCAAGTTTTAGTGAGAGAAGCCAACCTGCGTAAATGCCACCTACCGAGCACTATTTATACTCGTCGAAGCCCCGACCAACCTCCTGGAATTCAGCCCCACTTCATCACGTCATTTAATGCTTGGTACAGTCCAACGGTCGGGCGCCTGTACGTGGAAGCTCCTGGACGTCCCTAGGGAGGCGCCTAGCAGGGACCACGCCTTCCAGGTGGCCGCTCCTCGGCTTTCCTACTCCGCTCACATTTGTCATCATCCCCTTTTGTCGTCATGCGCCTGCCCTACCAAGTGTGACCCTAATTCTCTTGTTTGTGCTAGCCTCCTCTTTTCTTCCCATGGGCTTGGGCCTAGGGATGACAATGGGTCGGGTTGGGTCGGGTTTTGCCAAACCCAAACCCATGGGTTTATCTTTGAAAAAAACCCGGGGTAAAACCCACTGGGTTTGAAAAACTCAAACCCAACCCAACCCGTTGGGTATCCGCGGGTTCATGGGTACCCACGGGTTTTGTCATAAAAAATTTACAATTACAAGTTCTTATCAAAATTAAAGTCAAATATCAATCTCTCAATACAAATTATGCATATATAAAACACCATTCTAGAAAATTCAAGCAAATCACAAATTGACTATACAAATTGTTCAACACCAATCTAGAAAACTCAAGAAAATTGAAGCAAATCACAAATTATCCATAAATAACATGTTTAATTGAAAGCTTCTTTCTTTCAATTAAGTTTCTTTACTCTCCACTCCATAACATCAACTTCATTCTACACAATTAAAAAGAAAAAAATTAGACATGTCTCCACAAACATAAATAAGAATAGTTGTTTAAAATATTAAATATACTGAAAAAATTAATTATATGGGTGGGCGGGTACCCACGGGCCGGGTTTACCTAAACCCAAACCCAACCTAACCCGATGAATAGTCAACGGGTTTAAACCCAAACCTGGCCCAAAACCCGTCAACACGGATTTTACCCGCGTTGACCGGGTTGGGTCGGGAGGGTACCCGTGGGTTCGGATTTTGTTGCCATCCCTACTTGGGCCTAACCAGCCTCATGTCCCTCCGGGCTTGGTCTATGTTAGTCCAACATAAACAAAGACAAGAATTCACATCATAAAATAATTTTCTTTCTCAAATATTGCCCACAAAATCTTCTTCTCCATGAAACAACAGTTTATTATGCTTACAAAAATATAGTTAATATATTTCTAAAGAGTATTTTTGGTTTTCCATAAAAAGGATAAGTACACAATGGTCAATTATCTCCCGACAAGTTAGATATTTGTCAAATTAACAGGGTGCCAAGTGGAATTGTAATTATTGCAATTGAAGGAATCACAATTTTCTAAGGGATCGTTTGGATGAGGGATTTCAGAATTCTACATGTCGCAGATTTGAAAATAGCTTCTCACCCCATGTATTTCAAGTTCCGGCACGTGCTATTTTTATTTTTCTAAGCATATCCTTATTAATTTTTAAAATATTTCATATATACATTCAAGTGAGTTTTGACAAACTCATGGGGATTCTTCCCTCATTCTCGTTCGCGTCTCTCTCTCCCGAAGAAGACAAACACATCTGTGATAGGAAGTGGGAGTAGACAGAAGGCAATTGAGGGCGTCGATAATCAAAGGGTGAGCTTCGGGGAGTGTGTGGGTCTGCATCTTCCATTGATTCCAGGTACATTAACTCTTATTAACCATCGCTACAATGTCTTTTCCCTCAATTTCTAGGGGTTTCATTGAATCTGGGTTGTTCTTCTTTATGATTGTTGGTTTGAGGGTGAAATTAGGTCGATGGTTCAATTGATGAAAGTAACAGCTGTCGAGAAGAGAAGCGGAAGCACTAATGGGGACTATGAACGACGATTGGCAGAAACGATAAAAGGGCCAACGATTGAGCAAGGTGATAACAAGGCCGACGATAGACGATCGACAAAGTGAGTAATGATGACTATTGAAGAAAGCTGGTATGAAACTAACCACATGGCCTATGTAATTAATCTACTGAAAATCCTCACAATAGCCTCTATATTTGTCATAATGATCTCATCGTCAACAGTCGGTGACCAAGACATTCTTTCCGACTTCATCGTCCCATCCAATGTGACAAACCTAGATGCCTCCTTCTTCACCTTCATCGTGTTCCACCCTCTTGTTCAAGGCTCCAACCTCACAACATTTAGCTCAATCAATGCCACTGAGGTAGGGTTCCCTGCAATCAATGGCTTGTGAGGAAGAGATAAAGGGGTATATTAATATATTCTTGTAAAGGGTCTGAGTTCCATCCAAAGGAGCACAACTTGTAGTTAGATTGGAATAAGATAAAACCTAGACACTAGGTCTCAAAGGGTAGCCACCTTTGAGCTGAGACGTAAAGCAATAAGCCAAACTCGGTGAACAAAACATCCTTTGTACATGTCTCTCTCTCTCTCTACTCGTCCCTATTTTGTGTGTAATTCTCAACATGAGCAATCTCTTGAAGGTTGAAGATGACTCGATAAGACCCAAAGTCTATGATAAGATCCCGAGCTCGTGAAAGCTTATATTATTTTTTCAAAGTCGCGCAACTTTGATCTTTTTAGGGTTTTCTGATATTTTCTCTCAACAACTCGATAAGAAAAGGATAGGGCGGAATTTCCGTGCAACTTCAACACAAAATCAGGAAGAGGCTCGAACAATATAATGGGTAGCAACTCGACCATAATCAAGGTGAATACCTGATGGATACAGAGCTCGCTCGAATGCTGGAGATCCGCCAACAATAAGGACAAAATTCACGGGTAATATGCTCAATAAACAAAAGGTTTTCAAATAATCAAAGTCTCAATGAATCTTCTCAAATTCGTGGCTTACAAGTTTCAACTCTTTAAATAGGTATGAAAGAATAAACCTAATGAAAATACAAAAAATGAAAAGATCTGGTAGTGTAGCAGGCACAACATTAACCAAGATCCAACCGGAGTTCTATTAGTCGAATCACGCACAAATTTGGAAAAGAGGTTGCTTGTGGGCTAAGAAATCAAGCCCAAGTGGAAAAGGAGCGTCAGCCTCAACCGTCACGCCCCGCCGCTCATGCCATAACTTTTCAGAAGCTTCTAGAACCAGCCTACTTCGCCCCCAAGTCCATGGAATCCGAATTCAAGTCGTATAAGGAAGATTTGGCTGACTTTTAAAGAAAAGAACTAGAAACCCTCTTTTGTAACCAGTATAAATAGGAGGCTAGACTAGAGCTTTTGACACACATTTTACTAGCACTCTGTCCTAGGGGCACAAGTAGCAATCAATAGCGACAGAAGGCAAAGTCCTGCTGGAGCTAGACTAGGATGATTCACCATCGATGCATGTATCAATGGTGATAATGTTCTACTCTCATTTGTGTTTCTAGTCGATCTATTTACGGATAAGAGTTATTTAGATGTTTTATGCATATAGTTCTATGATTTAATGAGATGCCTATCGTGTTTATTATCTTTATCATCAATGTTTGATGTAAATCAATACTTGTATCATCTATTTCTTGAGTTATTTGATGTTATGGCTATTAGATGTTTTAGTTAATCAATGATTATGATTCTATTATGAGTTGATATATGCACGTTTGTACTACTACTATGGGAGAGGAGACAATGAGTACTAATTCGTGTAGTAGTCATCTTCTTAGACGTGTATGGGGGGGGGGGTAGCTACACTTTTATACATGAATGATGATGGTGCTTGATAATTTATATCCTCGATGCTTAGATTATTGATTATGGCTCAAGAGGCCCTCACTTAATCATGTGTTATCCTAACTTCCCTGTTCTTTATTGATTATGTGATGGCATGAAGCAAAAGCATGCATTAGATCATCTCCAACAACCAAATGCCAAAATGCTAGAATGCCATTAGTCAAGGCCCTATCACTACGTGGAATTCCCCATCCTTTAGCATTATAAAGGACTCCAACTCACCTCCAAAACTCAGGCCCATCTTGATAATGGCCGATAGAACCATCCTCCGAAATTTCAATCCAAGACTTGCATAAAACCTCATCTTCGGATTCCTTCCAATTTGGTGGGCGATTAGGTTGAGACGCGATCAGAAATTTGAGAGTAAGAGAAGTTTTAATTTATTGAGAAGAAGATATAATTGATCTTTGATGAGAATGAGAGAATAAATGAGAAGAGATGAGGTTGAAGTGAAGAAACATGAGGTACTTATAGAGAAATCTGTCAAAAAGAGCTATTGGGGGCTAATAGAGCCGTTGATAATTAATTGGGGGACTGAAAAGGATTTTTTTGCTTTTCCATCTGTTATAACAGTAGAAAACAGACGCACGCATGGGGGGAAGGTGCGGCGAAACGGGCGCAACCGATTGGCTCCATTGTCTGGAAAAAAGAAGGTGCCGGCTCCCAACACATTTTGGCTTTCCTTGTCTTTTTCCAATGGGTTTCTAGCCAATTTTTTTATAGCTCTTTTAGCTATTTGGCTTTTCCCATTGGTTGTTGGAGGAAGTGTTTTAGCTTTTTTGACTTTTTGGGTGGATTGTTGGAGATGGTCTTAGCTAGTTAAATCTCTATTGCAAGAGGCGCATGTACGAGTAGAGAATGGCCTTAGTGAAAGGGTAGGTCATCTTAATAGAAGAAGCATTCAAGTATCTTGTTAATGATAATGAATGCATGAACATCTAGAATCACTACCTAAGCATTAGTTTCATTGCTTGTTTTCTTGTTTGCATTACATTGTTTTTTTTTCTTGCTTTAGTAGAGTAGCAACACGAATAAGGGCACCTCAACCCTAATCATTTACTTTTACTTGCATTACAAATTCGAGCATAATAGGGTAGGTTTGAGTAGTTGCTATCAAAAGATCAACCTCGTGAAATATGATCCTAGGACATCCTAGGATTTTATCCCTTGTTTTTGTAATAAGCAACCATATTCAAATAGAGATTGACATGTTGGTTTCTTCCCTCTGCGTTTGGGTTCCAGAATTGCAATGGTTGTTGAACTATAAGAAGAACAAATTTGCCATATGAGAGGTGGTGCTACTTCATTGCTCGGTCTTTCTGGCCTCCGCTTCAAACGAATCGCCTCCAACCTCAACAAACCATACAGTGGCGAGGGAAACGACACCGGAGGGTAGGGCAACAACAGGGTTGTACTGGGTTTATTCGCGGTGTTCAGATCATAAGGTGGAATGGAGTGATGAAAAGTGGATATGGAAGTTGATTGACGATCTTATGGGGAGGATTGACAGCAATGAAGACGACGAGAGGATAAATAGGAACTTAATAATGATATATATTAGTTTTTGGTTATCACTTACAAATACCACATCCACATCCAAACAAGAGATTTTCTTAAAATCTCATATCTTAATTTCTTGGATTTTTAATTGAGAGATCTGGACACAAACCAGGGTGATCATTAGACCAACAACCAATCTAAGAATGAATGTATAATAATGTATGTCCATAAGAAATCATGTTGTATAGAATAGGAAATTTAATAACGAGGAATTTGAGCCGAAATTGCTCATTTAAAATCTTAGATGTTTTTGGGCGTGGGATTTGACAAAAGTAGTTGTCTAATAGTGGGTTCAAGTTATCAATAAAAAAAATTATACTGGGCCAAAGTCCACATTTGCCACTTGTTCTTCATCTTCAACTTTGGCCACAACCAACCACCAGAAGACCATCTTCTCAATCTCCAGATCCGACGTCGATGAAGGAGGGAAAATCATTAAGGAGGTCCGCGACGAAGGAATTTCAAAATAACTGAATTGAAATTTATAAAATTAAACAAGACAAAATTGAAAAAAGTAAGCTAGTGAAGGATTTCAAAATAACTGAATGTAGGTATTCAAAAACTCACTTACACGTGTTTAACTTCTTTAATCTAAAAATCGCTTATTTTACCAAACATGTTGTTCAACCAAAATTTGACAAGAATAGAGATTTGAACAAAATCTTGCACCAAAATCATCCATCCAAACAATACCTATAACAAAAATGGCAACATTGTGGAAGCTGGAAGTAGTGATGACAATTTAAATCCGTCCCGTGGGGCGTGTGTATTACTTGACCTGAACCGTGATGGGGCGGTTATTATCCGGCCCGTAGTAGCATGGGTATCTACTTCTGACCCACACTGCCCCGTCCCACCCTGTTCTTGGTCTAATCTATCTCAATTTCTTACAGTATCTATACATATTTCTCCTACTTTGACTTTTCTTCAACTAGTTAGAGTCGATATTTCAACTTGTTAGACTCATTAACTCATTCCATTATCACTATTTTTCATTCATTAAGTATTTTTCCATTCGTTTTATCATAAAAAGTAAAATTTGAATGTATTTTTTTTTAAATAACATATAAGAGTGGATCGACCTGTCCTATCCCGTACCCATGTTAGTTTTACCCTACCCGACTTGCCGTAACGTAAAGCGAGACATGAATATTGATGTACCCGCCCGCCCCTCCGCCCCATTGCCATCACTAGCTGGAAGGAGCATCCATGAGCTATATAACTGGCGGGTGTAGCGTATTAAACAATGTTCCCCACAAGTGTCCTACCCCTATTTTCTTTGTAATAAAATTTGCTTGCTAATAAGTGCTTGTGACAAGTGACAACAAAGCGGTGGTTGTTGTTGCTAATTGTTATGCACTTACCAACTTATTGTTTTTTATTCTCCTAAACAGAACTTACTCCTTAATAATCATAAAAGAATTATTGATTTGTGACACGTTTATGTGGAGGTAGAATTCCTCGAAAAAAAAAGTCGTGTCTAAAGCAAATGAATTTCGATCTATTAGGTAACTCCAATGTCTAAACTTAGCTACAACAACCACGTTTTTGGTTTAATTTCTCTGCAACTACATACAGCAACATTACTGATGGTAGGGTAGCTAAAATTTTAATTCAACCAGTCATAAATACATACCATGTCATTCAACCGACAAAGAATGTTCGCTGGAGAATTATGAGTAATCACTTTCGACCTTAGCAATGAAAATTGTGATTTTACGAAATCGAAATAGGAGTAAAATCAGAATCGTAAAATCGTAGGATTTTAAGGTCCATATAAATATGAAGACAAAATAATATTAATGAGAAAGATCATGAATAACACATAAACACAAAACAATTACAATGATAATTTGTTACAATTTTTCAAGGTTAATGTTGGAAAGTGATGAATCGATGATCATTAATACGTTTATGTGAATTGATGATGGTCACTGGTGGTTAGTGTGTGAGAACCGAGAACTAGATGATGTTGGTGGAAAAGAAAGAAAAGATGCATATTTTTGCAAATCCTGAGAAAGAAAAATAAAATTAATCGTTAAGATTTTAAGAATTTAAATCGTGAACATTGTAGGATTTTAATTTACATAGTGAAATTATAATGAAAAAGATAAGTAAAATCATAAAATCGAGATTTTCATTATAATATGTCTTCATTCCCTAATCGGAAACTTAATCTTTCATGCATCTCTAAACCTGTGTCATAAACTTATTACGGACTCATGAACGGCAAACAAAGGAGGGAATCAGATTCCTCCCCTCTCCGCTTCAAAGCTTTTCTTAACTTATTTGGTTTCGTCCTTTTGAATACGCATACTGACAAGTGACCTTGGATCGAATCTGACACAACGACGATGTACCTGCCTGCCTGCCGCTGCAGTAGACTACCATACTCCACCATATCAATCCTTTCTTAACATTATTTTCTAAACGGAAGGGAAAGGAAACTGTTGGAGCTCTTCAATATTCTGTTTCCACCTTCTCAGCTCCAATAATCATAATATAGCAAGTACGGTTGGAAATTGGTTAGAGTAAATAATTCAGCCAACTGGGAGGGAGACAAAATTTTAATATATTTCGGAACTCCATTGAAGAAGAGTACATTACACACACGTTATGAGCTTGCAACAAAACGTGATAACAGACTCACTCCACAGAGACGCACACCAAGAAAACTTGCTCATTTGTTTACGACTGGTAATCACAGTCTCGCTCGCCACTTAATTTAACCACGCGAGCGAGGGGCTCTGTAATAAGCAGGCACAGTCGCCGGGAAGAACATCTGCCGTACTCCCTCCGCTTTAATTATCGGGAAAATGATTCCAGATGCGCCCTGCCCCCAACCAAACACACACACATCATCGATCCACTTCTTCCTCAATCACAATCCTAGAACAAGAACGAGAAACGGAAGAAGAAGTAAAGCGCACTTACCGATATCAAGCGAGCCCCGATCCAGATGCGTTTCGGCCAAGGGAAAGGAACCAGGAGTCGCCCCACACCGTATACTGCGACCGCGAAGAAATGGAGGACCAAGCTCAACGGTCGAGGGTTCAAACCCGACAGCAACGAAACCGGTCCGCTCGAGAATAC
Source organism: Linum tenue (assembly GCA_946122785.1). NCBI lineage: Eukaryota > Viridiplantae > Streptophyta > Magnoliopsida > Malpighiales > Linaceae > Linum > Linum tenue. Next base: position 68,786,359 of record CAMGYJ010000008.1, on the reverse strand, counting down.
ACCTCCAAGGCTTAGATAATCGAAGCAAGCTTCCCTCATTTCCTGTCTGGCTTTGTCCGGGGAAGCACAGAACACCTTGTACAATGCGCCAGCTAGCGTGTTGATCGTAGAAGCAACAGGCTGCATGTTGTGAACGCATGCATAGGTTACTTCATAGCTCTAAACCAAGTGGGGCTATTTGTCTTGTTCAACAAAAGGGATCAAGAAAAGATCTTACCTTTCGCAAGGTGTAGAAGGATTCGAGGTACTTGCAGAGGGTAGGAGCATCGTGCAGGTCTTTCAAAGGCCTGAGAAGGTTGCGTAGTACAACAATGTCGGAGAGGGCAACCGTCATTCCACCCCCAGTCAATGGATGACGCATGTTGAATGCGTCCCCCATTAGCAATGCGCCTGGTGTGGGATATGGAGCAGCCGGCATGCTACGGTTGGGCATTGTTCTTATGTTACCTTTGTCCACAGCTGCCACAAATGAATCGTATATCTGTTTTGGGATCTGGGAAGTGAGGCATTATCAGACATCAGTTTAAGAAAACTATTCTATTGCTAAAAGGAAAAAAAAGAAACATGGATTTTTTTTTTGATAATTTACCTGAGGGGCTACTACAGTCTTCAAATATGTTGCCATTTCACCACTGGAGATGGAAGGAACCTTCTGTCCAGGAACATCAACCAGGCAGCGCACTTCTGTGCTACTGATGGGATAGAACAGAATTGGAGAAGGGTCTCCGAGTATGACGTGTCCATGATTTGCACAGGGGAGATCACAGTTCTCCAACACTAAACCAACGAAGCAAGAAGGAACATCCACCTGCAACAGATCCAAGAGATCAAGTCAATAATCCCCTTGGAAATTCATGAATGATGAGGCCAACAACTGCTAAATCCAAGATTTTATTTTACCTTTGGGTTGCACAGTGAGCGACGTAGATTTGAGAAACAACCATCACAAACAATTGTTAAGGGTGCATAAGCTGTCTGCTGCTCTCCATCTTTGTTCTTGTACTGCACACCTTTGATTGTTCCATTTTCTTCGAGCAGAGAAGTGACACTTCCTTGCTCCAGCCGCACACTAAAATAGAATTAGGCAAACACAGTAAATTACGGCTAAGCTCAACGAAGGAAGAACTATTAAAGCTTTGCCAATCGATGAACTTACTTGGGGAGGGATGCAGCTTTCTCCCGCATTCTCTGAATGAAACGCCCGTTGTGAAAGCTCCTTCCTGATACATCTGAGTGGAACTTCTCCAAGGGATAAGCAAGTTGGGTATGTTTCCCATCCTTGAAAAGGGCATAACCAAACACTCGCTGGGCATCAATTCCCTCCACGCAATCTGTTCCAAGAAATTAAAAGGGTTTTCGTGTTAGCCACTCATCTCCTCTAACTAGAGCAGAGCACTCAAGTAACAGACAGTTCACAAAGATGAGAAGGAAGAAGAAAGAAAGAAATCGGAAACCACACCTTGAAGACCCAATTCTATCAACTTCAGGTATCCTCCTGGTTGAAGCAATTCACCAACAATTCTATCCGGCTCGGTCAAATCCCTTTCAATGACATGCACCTTACGCCCATCCTGCAAATCAACTCACCTTCCATCAATTACCGCTCTTAATTCTTAATTAACTCAATTGACGCCATTTCGTACTACGGAATCATAATAATAGACCAATTAGATTATCGCAAGATAATCACCACTGGGTAGCAAGTAAGCCCTGTCAGCAATTCATCTTGTTAAGAACCATCATCCCAATCTATGCTAAGGCCATGTCTAAGTACTACTGCTAGCAGATACAATACTGATCATGTAGACAACCAGTCGGATATCCGGCCGAATGAGATACAACTCAGCCGTTCGCAACTCAACGGTACAATTGACGAATTGAATGAAAGTGAAACAGATTAATACAATAACAACCAGAAATAGGGAAGGCGGAAAGCGAAAGGGTGGAAGAATCACGGAAACAGATACGTAATTGATAGGTAAGTTGCAGTTTGAGCAAACAGTTTTCTTCCATCAAAGAAAACGTGTGGCTGTTCATAGCGTCGCCAGGGAAATCGGTTCGCAGGAAAAAATGCAGCTCGTAAGAAAGAGAAAGCGAGCTCTGGAAACCTCGATGGAAATCATTACCTTGCCGAGAGTGTGGGCGAGAGCGGCGCCGGCGACGCCGGCACCAACGATGATGACGTCGGCATCGTCGCTAGCGTCGCCGCCAGATCTGCGTTCTTCTTTGGTGGTGGTGAGGTTCCGGACGGAATCACTTCTCCCCTCGGAAACTACTTTCCTACGATTAGCCTCCGCATTCCTAGTGGCGACGGAGTAAACGTAAACTCCGAGCAGGCCGAGGAGAGAGGCCAGAATCCAGCCGAGCAGACTACTAGTCTCGACCATTTTTTTTCTTTAACGAAGAATGCAAATCCCAATCCAATCCGATCAGGTAGAGAGAAAGCGAAAAATCCGACAACTGGGCGTCGGCGGCGGCGAAAGTCCGGTGTGGTTGTGTTGTTTTCTAGTAATTCCCTTGAAGAAATTGGAGTCTTGTAGCTCCGCCTGGAAAGGCTACGCTGGCAAAAGTGTCTGTTAGCGAGGGCAAGAGTGTTTTTGCAAAGAGACAGAGATTGAATAGAGGGAAGGGGGCACCAGAGGAGAGGACTCTATTATCTGTCTACGACGAAGGGAGAGGCCATTTTATTTTTATATAGGCGTATTCCGCTTTCCGCCACGCCAAGCTGGTTGCGTTACCTACGCGGACGGACAGCGTGTCACCACCACCACGAGGTGGTTCTTCCCATCCAACCCCGCATCCTCCGTACGGCACCGTTTGGAGACATCCCCCTTTTACTTGACTGCCGTTTCCGGTTGTTTGGAATTGGAACCACTCTCCGTTAGGCAGATCCATCCAGGCTCACCGCTCCAGGCACCACGCAGAACTAAGACCCGTTCACTTCTCATCTCGTTTTTTCTCTCTTTATTTTGGTAAAAGAAAATGAAATCCGGAGAGAATTTTTTTTTTTTTTTTACCAATAGATCACTTGTATTACCAAGGCAAACAGCTAGAAAAGTTTACATCTCAAGAGCAAACCAACGAAAAAAATCGAAAGTGTCTACAACTGCAGGCAACAAAGAAAGGGTCTTCCTAGCCACCTCGTGGGCCACCCAATTGCTACTCCTGCCAATAAAAGCCACTTCAGAACGCAGATAGAGCTGTCTTAACTTCTGAATTTCTTCAAGAATCCGTCCACCTTTCACATCCCGATTATCCCTAGTCCGTACTTTGTCAATGACTGTCTTCGCATCCCCGTAGAACTGCACTTCAACTAGACCCTTCAAAGAGCACCACTGAATTGCATCACGAAAAGCCACCAACTCAACCAGAAAAGGGTCCACCAAACCTGCATAACGAAAACCTTGAACAAAACACACCCTACCCCACCCATCATACACTACCAATCCCCCAGCCCCATGAGACCCAGCGAGAACAGCCCCGTCCACATAACAGCAGTACGCCGTACCAGGTTGTGAACCACACTCCACACCAACCAGACCCCGCACTTGCTGCATTTGAACCTGCCTGCTATCTCCAGACTCAATCACCGCCAACCACTCCCGAACTTGCTCCTCAAACTGCCTCACCAAAGTACTAACCCCATACTGGACCTGATCAAACACCACCCAGTTCCTACTTTTCCAAATCCTCCATAGCAATGCCACAAATCGAATTATCCTCTCTACAGTGTTCTCCTGTTCAAAGAATCTGCGAAGAAACAAAGCAAAGTTCAAAGGAGGCTGCATCACCAAGCCTATCCCCAATCCCGACCTCTCCCATAACCCCAAAGCCAGCCGACAGGAAAGAAACATATGCTCTAGTGTCTCTAAAGGCTCCCAACACACCGGACACTTAGGGTCAATTGCAGCTTCCTGCCCTTCAGCCCCAGGATCAAGCTCGACCTCTCCCAGATTTCTACCTGTCCTCTCAATTATAGTTTCCATAGTAGGAAGGATCCGCTTCATGCATTGCCAAATAAAACTCTTCAATTTCGGAGGAATGGGTAACCCCCACAACTTTTTCCAACAAGCCATATCAAAAAAAGAAACCTCAGCCTTCCGCTCCTGAGACCTGCTAGCATTCTGAAAAGCCAAATGATATCCTGATTTCACCGTATACTCCCCGTCCCCCTCACCTGCCCAGACTTGGCAATCCACCACCTCACCCTTTGGCAACGGGATGGCCTGAATAGCCTGTACCACCTGCCGAGTAAAGCATTGATTCAGACAATCCAAACACCACTCCCCCTTACCCGGGATGAGCAATGTATTGACCTTCACTCCTGTCAGATCTGGCGCCGAGGCCTGCAACTCAATCGCCTCTGGTCTAAAACCCGGGATCCAATTATCCTCCAAAATGCTAACCTGAGACCCTTCCCCAATCTGCCATCGCAGGCCCTTAACCAGTAAATCCCTGCCATGGAGAATACTAATCCACCCCCAAGAAGGTCTCGAACGACGAGTCGCTGTAAGAACAGACTTCTGGTGGAAGTACTTACCCTTCAACACCCTTGCCAGAAGTGAATCCGGCTCCTTCCAAATTCTCCATGCTACCTTTGCCAATAAAGCCTGGTTAAAGTCCTCGAACCTCCTAAATCCCAACCCTCCATCAAATTTGCTCCGGCATAAGTTACGCCAAGACACCCAGTGAGCCTTTTCCTTTTCACCCGCAAATCCCCACCAAAATCTTGCCATGTGCTTATCCAGCTTACGACACAATGTCACTGGTAATAGAAAACACGACATGACATAAATCGGGAGGGCTGCAGCGACCGACTTAAGGAGAACTTCCCTCGCTGCCCAGGATAATTTCTTCTGCTTCCACCCTTGGAGTTTAGCCAATAACCTCTCCTCCAAGTAGCGGAACGTTTCCAATTTTGATCTCTGAACTAGAGACGGCAGTCCTAAATATTTGTCCTGAACACCGATCGCCCCTACTCCTAAGATGGCCGCCATCTCCGTTGCATCCGGCGGATCCACATTCTCACTAAAGCATACTGCAGATTTGCTCAGATTCACTTTCTGACCACTCAAATTCTGGTATTCCTGCAGTAGTCCAAGCAACGTCTCACATTCACGCTTGGATGCTCTGAAGAACAAGTAGGAGTCATCCGCAAAGAAGAGATGAGATACACTGGGGCTCTGCGGATTAACCTTGACCCCGACTAAGCTTTTCTCCTGAAGCGCCCTTCTAATGAGGGCCGCAAATCCTTCAGAGCATATAGCAAATAATAATGGAGATAATGGATCGCCCTGCCGTAATCCCCTTGTCGATCTAAAGTATCCAGCCGGTGTACCATTCATCATCACAGAGAATGAGGCTGTAGATACACATTCCTGTACCCACCCAATCCATTGCTCATTAAACCCCATCTTAGACATGAGAGCAAACAAAAAAGCCCACTCAACTCTGTCATAGGCCTTTTCCATGTCAACCTTCAGAGCTAAGTAACCTTTTTCCCCCTGCTTCTTAATCTTAAGATAGTGCATAATCTCATGCCCAATCAGCACATTATCTACAATCTGGCGCTCCCGAATAAACCCATTCTGCTCTGGTGAGATAATGGAAGGCAAAATGATGGCCATTCGCTCATCCGGAGAGAAGGAAGTTTTCGTTTTTTAAGAAACCATTCCTGAAAACCTGACTAGTTTATAACCCCACCCGTTGGTTGGAGGAGTTGAGTCTAATATTGAATTATTGGGATAACCCGTAGATTCAACCATTAAGTTAAATTGGCCTAATGGTGAGTACCGCCTAGCATATCCCTGATAATCATACCAAAGTGAATATATTAGAACATAAACAGTACATCAGAAGTTGGTACAACCATGAAGTTAGACCATTAAAAACATACCAATGAAATTGAATAGCATCGAAAAACCTCAACTTCATTATATAATTACATGAGATCAGAAAGAGAACACCATTAATTTATTTTATAAAACTTTCATCTTGTCGTCATTGTGCTTTCTGGTTTTTGTCAGGCCATGATAAAATCTAAGGAAATCAAGAACGAACAACACGATTTGGGATAGGAACCGTCGTTGTCGTATTCCTAGAAAATGGTGGTAATTACTACAACTTTTGTCTCAAAATATATACAGAAACAGATAAACGACTTTTAGATGCAAATAACTTTTGTCTCTATTTCCATATTTTCTTGATTTATAAACACGGACTCACCTGCCAAACTGGTTTGGATTGGGATTTTTATCGGGTATCATGGAACCATGTGATTATATATTAGACTTGATCAAAACGGGCCAAAACTTCAAATTCAGCCTGTTTGACCGACCCATGCCAAATTCTAATTATTCGTTACTTTTAAACTTTCTATTTGAAAATAAAAAAATAGTGAAAGAAAAGAGATGACTGCAATTCACCATTTGCACATCACTTATTCGGGAATAAAATCATAGAAATTCAAAAGGAACTGAAAATATTTAGGATCGTTTTAATGTTTAAAATAACCAAATAGATCTTTCTGTTTAGTTTTTTACTAACAAATACCAAACGATTCTCTATAAAGTACACTATAATTTGATCATTATGATATCAAATAATTATATAATATATATTTGAAATGATAAAAATTGGACTAATTGGGTTGGTCGAGGTTGAACCATTGAATAACTTTAAAATACATTATATTTTAGCTACTAAGATATAAAATAATATCATAATATATATTGTGCCAGAGAAAATAGCCTGTTTTAGAATGTCAAACCAATGATGTTCATTTGTTTTACTTGATGGCCAAATCCCGTGTCGGTCAGGCCCATTCAACTCTTTTATTTTATGGTTAGCGGTTAGCCCATTAGATACCATGCATTAGTTTAGTATTAATTTTTTTTATTTTTAGCAATAAAAAGAAGTATTGTTTTTGCCTTTTCATATATATTTTATCACCACGGAGAAATAAAAGGGTATAAAGAAAAAAATTTACACTCCTGGACCCGTTCAAATCCGCATGTGTACGGTAACTTGGCCTGTTCCACAGAGGAAAGAGAGAAAAATTAACACTCCCTATTCTACCCTTCCTACAAACGCTGCTGGAGCAGGGAATTTGAAATGGGGGAAGAGTTTTTTCCACCCTGCTATTATATGTTTTTAATTTAAAACGATACAACAAATGTACTTAGTGTGATTGGTTATGATCCTTGCCTTTTTTTAAAATGGTAATGGTTCGAATCTCAGTGTGTATCTTTTTAATGAGTAAAAAAAAGTAATTGTGAAGACCAAAATGTCCTTCCTACTTTCTCTCTCGTTGTAGGAAATTTGAAATGGGGCTCCCGTTTTTCCCTTCAGCGTATTATAAGTATATTAGAAGTAGATTAGGTAGGATTTTTTGGTGCGTCTGAAAACTCATATTTCTGTAAAATCTTAAATTGAAATAATTTTTTTTACTTGAAATACAAATAGTGATGGCAATGGGGCGGGGCGAGTACCTCAATAACCATTGCCCCGCCCCCCACGCTACTACGGGTCGGTGCGGGTAATACCTGCGTGGGTACGGGACGGGACGGGTTGACCCATACTTACATGTTATTGAAAAAAATACACGCACACTTTTAGCTTTTACGATAAAATGAAGGGAAACACACTTTATGAATGAAAAATAGTGATAATATAAGAGGTAATTAAGTCTAAAAAATTGAAATATCAAGTCTAATAGTTGAAGAAAAGTCAAAACAGAAGAAATATGAATAGAATGGCAAGAAATCTAGATAAAATGGGTCAAGAACAGGACGTGGAGGGTCAGGGCGGGTCGAAGGTAGATACCCATGCCTCACCCTCATGCTATTGTGGGTCAGGTAATACTCGCCCCATCACGGGTCAGGTCGGGTACACGGCAGGACGTGTTCAAATTGTCATCCCTAAATACAAAGGCACTCATTTTCAATGGTAAATTTTGAATAAGCTAAGTAATGGTAACACTATTACTTTTTGAACTCCGATCCATGTCATGTAGTTGGTGCACGCTTTCAATGATTGATTTTGAATACACATCATGTTCTTGGTACACAATACACATCATGTTCTGAGTTAGTTACTAGATTAGCGTACATTTTTTAAGGTTTTCACTAATTCAATTATAAATGTATTTCAAACATAATTTGGGATATATTCCAAACATTCATTTGAAAATGAATTTCACATAGTAATTCATTCTGAATTGAAATGAGCAATTCATTCATTTGGTTTCAAATAGTCTATAAGATAAAAATTATATCTAATAAAAAGAAAAACTTTAGGTAAAAGAGAAAAATTAATGGACTAAAATAAAATTATTAAAAATAATTGTGAGTATTGTCATTCAAATATTGCACCTTAACGATAACAAGAAAATTTTTTTGTTGAAAATTTGAGAAAACAGATGGTGGAAACAACATTTTGTCGTTTTCGAAAACAGCAGGAAGCTACCAGTTTCTATTTTCAGAGTTGGAAACAAACAGAAAACAGAATGAAAAGTAAATAGGTTTTCTTGTTTCCATTGCCAGATTTATGGAATGAAAACAGAAAATGAAAATGAAAGTGAACAATCTTGAGACGGTCCGGTTCAATTAGAGGTAGAGACGGGATACCACCATTTGTTTGTAGGGAAATCCAAGTCAATACTATTGCAAGATCAATTACATATATATATATATATATATATATATATTTTTACGAATAAGCAATTTTATTCGTCAAAAAATTGTGAAATTTGGAACCCCCCTAACGGGTAATCAAAGCTACACGAATACTACCATGCTTAACAGTAAAACCTCAGCCAGCTTGCCATACTTACAACAAAGATAACAAATCGGAATCTTTTTCCTAACTACTAAGTCTATAATAATCATAACCGTCCGACAATAACAACTTCTGCAATGCTTTGAGATCTCGAGATCAGGCACTACCACTTGCTCTTTAATCTTGGCAAGTAGTTGGGATTCCAGCAGCTACTCCCCTGCGCATAGCAGACGACACCTCTCCTTTCAGAGCTCCCTAACCACTACTGATAGTAGTGTCCTCCCCATTATGCCACTTGGGGAATTCTCGAACTATTGTATAGTATTCTCAACCAAATCCTCCTAACCCGCGAAATGAATTTATAAAGGATGTTACAACAAGAAAATTGGTTGAAACAATTTCATGGTTTATGCATTCATGGTTTTGGAAATGAGAGTCAGAGTAGTGGAATTTTACCTCACGCAACATCCTTTCCGAGGTAAAGAATTTTTTATAGCCACAGTAACATCCTTTCCCACTATCTCCCAATTATTTGGGAAGATATTAGATGTTAATCCGTCGGGACTAGGGGCTTTGTCTGTCTTCATTGAGAACAATTCATTTTCACTTCATCATCTGATACAGGCATGCAAAGTGGCTCAACTTGTTGTGGGGAGAGTTTTGTGTACAACAATCTTTACATCAACTCAAATGAGACAGTCTCTAGTGCAATATTTACTTCCCCCAATAACTGAGTGTAAAAATTCACCGCTCTTTGACTCATCCTATTTTTGACTGTTAATATTTCACCTTCATATATAAGTGATTGGCTTTCTTATAGTAGATCTGGATTGTCTTATCTTCATAGATGCATGAAAGAACTTTGTATTTAGAATCCCATTATGAATCCATGGCTTACTTGACTTTTGTTTATACAAATACTCTTCAATCAAAAGTAACTAATTCAATACAACCTTTGCCTCTTTCTCGACAAGGGAAAAGTGTCATTTGCCGTGTTAGTCAATGCTGCCAATTGCAACCTCTTCAGTTTTTCTTTTGCAACTTTTACCTGTTATGAAATCTCCATTTTCTTCCTTATTAAGCTTATTTAATCTATGTTTCACTTCCTTCAATTGGTGACAAACTTGAAACATGGGTGTCTTTCTAAAACTTAGTCTCTTGAAAGGTAATGACATAAAACTTGGTACCAGTAGAAAGAACATTAGCCAAGAAAATAGTTAGAGAAAATATTTTTGAAAGAGAAATTGAAGATCCGTCCTTCGATGAATATTTTCTCATCTGCAACCTGTAAGCATTCCGTAGACAATTCCATAAAAAGATAGAGAAAATAGTGAGACAATTGGTAGCCACAACCCATATGAAATTTGCCCCAAACGAGGAGGAACTTATAAGTTCAAACATTGATGATTGCACATATTCTTCTCCTATGCATACAAGAGAAGCCGATATTTCACATGTCTCAAACCAAGGAGTTAATTAAGCCTAAAAAGACGCGGGGAGTCACTCACTCAAACTTATGGTTTTCCTTATTCTACATGACTAACTAAACACCCCCTCGCTACCCGAATTTATAACTAATATTACCCTTGACTGAGCGACACTAAATTTTAGAGGATATAAGAAACAAGAACAAAAAGAAAACACAATGCTATCGAATGTGTTCTAGTACGCACACTTATTCGCCTGTCTATACACATGGGGCACCACCAACTCCCAATCCTTGCGAAGCAACACTTGGAGTTAATCAATCACTGGAACATGTAGGTGATCAAGATTACTAGTGCTTTGGATCAACTGGATGGCACAACGAGAGTCAATCTCCATGCGAACTCATATGTAACCCAGGTCCTAAGCTAATTGAAGTCTTTCTATAACGCCTCGCAACTCTACCAGGGTAGTAAAGCAAATTCTCAGGGAACGCCGGATACAACGTCCTAAATGATTTCTGAGCAGGCTATATACTACTGCAAGGCATATGTCATGAAATACTGAACCATCTGAGTTAAGAGCCGGCCACTATGGATGATCAGTTCTTCTATTCTTATGAGAATATCAGGATGATGAGCTACCCTATTATTTTCATGCCGTCCTCATGGCAATTACCCACGTAAGGACGCATTGTGGAAAAAGGTTCAACTATAATTAGGGGCAGAGTCAGGATTTGGGGATCAGGAGGCCATTATATTGTTAACATATTAGCACGAAAAGATTTTTTTTTAAATACTGCACAAGACGTTAGTTTTTAGTAATTAAAATTTGGGCTAATTCCGCTAGGAAGCCCAAACTATTATAAAAGTGTCATTTGTATCATATACTATTCAATATGACAAATCTGGCACAAACTATTTTTCCGTTAATGTTGACCGGCTTTACGGTTAGTTTTTAAAGAAAATCTAGTCAACATCTATGTGATTTGTGCCAGATTTGTCATATTGAATAGTTTAGAACACAAATGTCACGTTCGTGACAGATTTGTTATATTAAATAGTTTAGCACACAAATTACACCTTTTAAATAATTTGCACTTGCTAGTGGAATTAACCCTTAAAATTTCTCTAAAGGTAATGTTAACTAAAAGCGCTAACATGATAAATTCAATATAAATTATCATATGATGCATTAGTATCATAAGTGGGTGTGTATATTTATTAATATTAGTGTTGTAAAAAATAATATATTCATTATCTCCAAAATATTTTGAGGAAAATTTGATTTGTAACTTAAAGAAATAAATTGATTTAATTTAGGGATCGGATGAGGACCTAAGAAGTCAAAGTATGAAGTAAATTGACTTTCTATAAAAATAAAATTCACTTATTTATTATCTATTCAAATTTATCCTTATAATAAGAATTAAAATTAAAGAATTTAGTGTGGATATATATAGTTTGAATTTAAAGGATTTAGAAAATGGAATTAATCGATATAATTTGTATTTGAAGAATTTACAGAATTGAAGTATGTAAATTAAGTGACCCAATTGACATAGTTTCAATTTGAAGTATTGATAAAACTGTAGTATAAAAGTTAAGTAACCAAATTGACTTTATGACAAAATTAAATCGAGTAAGTAAAAAAGAATTAACATCATTACTAGTTGCTACTGTGTAATGATCTCATCTCATGTCCAATAGTCCATAAAGTGACATCTTTTTCATTGAGTTATAAGAAATGACTTTATTTATGAATTGCACACTTATGAATTTCATGCTTTATTTTGTATGTAATTTTTATTTTGGAACACTTTATACGTAGCTTTTAAAAACTCATATAAAATGCGAACGTATTTCTCAAAATTTTCAAAAAAATCGATACTTTAAAATGTAAACTAACTTTATCAATAATTGTAATGATCTTGTTCGCGAAAACTCAGATCGTTCCTAATCCTCCACACGCTCTGGCTCCAGCAAGTTTTATATCATTGATAGATTGATGAGAATATTAAAACAAACCCACATTTTATTCAGTTGGTCCATATTCACGGGCTAAATCACTAGGTTGCGGAGACAATTTTAAATTCCACATCAAATGGCAACCACATGTCCATATATTACATAGAATTAAGGATCTCGGTTGGAGGCTGGCATACACAATACGAGTTTTATATCCAAAAGATTAGTTTTTAAATTGTTTCCCCGGTCCAAAAACTTTCTGCGGATTGTTGAATGGTTTGTTCGTCGAATTAGAGTTTTTTAAGAGGGGATTAGCTGAACCATCATTATTTAATTAAATGATAATATTTAATTCAAGATTGCCGTGACTAGGTGGGAGTTCTAGTTACCAGGACTTGAAGACCAATTTGTCCCAAATCGTTTGCCACTAACAATGACTAGTCGTTTAACCTTCTATTCACTGGTCCATCTACCGTAGGGGGAGTACATTTGGCGTTACATGCTTACTTAAGGATGGGATAACAAAAGGTTGATTAGAGAAACGATATATATGGTAGCGTACTTCGTCAGTATATTATATTCTAAGCGAGGTTGTCATTGGATGTATTGTTGGGAGAAAGCTTGTTCAAAGTCTCAAAAGGAATACGTGATCAAAGTCCTCAAAGAAGGAAACTCAACCTTGTCAGCAAAACGATTGGGGAAAGTCTTTCATAAATCAAGATCACGGGGATTATGCAAAAGAAACCTAATGGTCGTAGAAATTGGGAGTATAAAAGAGAGAAATGGGAACTGGGTAGATGGTAGCCTTCTTACGTTCAACTCAAAACAGAGATAGGGTGTATGATCTGTGTTTGAAAAGAAAAGGAAGAGGGTTAGAGCTGTCAGGGAGAGAGCTCGGAGAGATTTTTGTTAATCAGGTTGGAACTTTTACGGGGAGTCAGGGTTCCAAGGGTGATTCTGATTGCATGACAGGAAGTCACTGGGAAATTAATTGTGTACTCTGTAAACTGAAAAATAAACATCCATAGTATATCATCAAAGGACTCAATCAGAGTGCCTTTGACCGTGGACTAGTCAATACTGATTCCTCAGTATCGGAAACCACGTATAAATCGCGGTGTCACTGTCTGAATATTTAAATTTCTAACTCTGCAGTAATCTGTCTCTGTTTTGGCAAGGAACTCTGTTTTTGTGCAGGAGGTGGAGCTCGGCATAAGTTGAAGAAAGAAAGAAGACGAACTAAACACAGCCGTATTGATAGAAACTCTAACAGAGAAACAAAGCTGTTTTCTCTGCAAACTCAATCAGAAGGAGATTTGAGCTTTAAGCCCAAACGGTTTAATTATTTTATTGAGTTAACTGTTTCTCTCAGGCTGTTTTGTTTGCTCATTCCACTTCGTGCTAAAGCTTTTCATTCTCAATCTTATAAACAGATTAGTGTTCTTCGCGCACAAAAAGCAGGAGTAGCCTCGCGCTCAACTACGCCAACACGTGGTATCAGAGTAGGTCACCGTAGAACAGGTTTCAACGACCTCCAGTGAAGTCGAAATGATGTCGGGCTCGTTTAATGGTGGGAATGTGTATCTCGCCGATGGATTTTCTCAGACGCGACCTCCTAGATTCGAAGGTGTTAACTATGGATACTGGAAGAACAAGATGGAGCTCTTCATCGGCTCAACAGATCCAGATCTATGGGATATCGTGATGGATGGGCCACTCAAAGTTAAAGGGGCACGAGGCAAATGGTCTGATGAAGATAAGAAGAATTTCCAGCATAATTCAAAGGCCACCAATTTGATGTATTGTGCCCTTGGTCCTAAAGAATACCACCAAGTTTCAGGATGCAAGAATGCAAAAGAGATTTGGGACAAGCTGCAAGTTGCACGCAAAGGTACCTCACATGTCAAAATCTCCAGAATTAATCGACTTAAGCAAGAGTTTCAGTAATTTTTGATGAAACATGAGGAATCTATCAAAGAAATGCATGATAGATTCACAACTATAGTAAACAGCCTGAGGAATCTAGATGTGGAGTATACTAGCGTAGACTTGGTACGGAAGGTACTTTGGGCTCTTCCGAAGAGATGGATGGCCAAAGTCACTGCAATCGAGGAATCCAAAGACTTGACTAGGTTGAGTTTGGATGAGCTCATGGGGTCGCTTATTACACATGAAGACAAGTTGAAAAGAGAAGAAAATGACGAACCCAGAAAAGAGAAAAGGAGCATAGCATTCAAAGTAACAGCTCCAGAAGATGATTTTGACTGTTTAGAAGATATGGAGGATAAAGAGCTGGCCATGCTAAGCAAACATGTTGCAAAACTACTTCGAAATCGGAAAGACAGAAGGAAAGGGGGATTCACTAACCGAGCAAAGGAAGGTGAATCGGAAAAGGAGCAAATGAAGTCCTTCAGAACAAGCTCAAGACTCAGAAGGGAACCAAACAACAATGACATGAGTGGACATATCAAGGCTGATTGTCCACAACTGAAACGCGAAAAGGCCTATGCAGCAACCTGGAGTTGCAGTGAAGATGATGATAAAGAATTGGAACCAAATGCAAAATATGAAGCTTACATGGAAGTTGGTGAGAGTGAAGATGATTCTGACCTGTCTCAGGTATGCTTCCAAGTGAGCATGGAAGACAGCGAATGGATTCTGGACAGTGGATGCTCACACCACATTACTGTAAATGAAAAACTGTTTACTAAACTGATTAAGGGTAAGAAAGGTAAGGTTTATTTCGGAGATAATTACTGCACCAACATCTTAGGAAGAGGGGAAATAGGAACTGGTCCTGTTATTAAAAATGTCATGTTAGTTGATGGTCTAAAACACAATCTGTTCTCAATAAGTCAAATATATGGTGAAACTAATAGAGTTATTTTTTAGTCGAATAAATGTTTGGTGGAGAATATTGAAAATAAGAAAATCTTATTTACTGGAAAAAGAAAAGGGAAATTATTCTGTATAAACTTGAATAACAAAAAGGAGTTTAACGAAATGTGTTTCGTATCTATGGATAAAAACGATCAAATGGAGTGGCATAGGAAGCTGGGTCATATCAGTGTAGGATCTCTAGCAAAATTGGTTAGTTTAAACATTGTAACTGGAATATCTAAGCTAAACAGCAGAAAGGAGTTTTTCTGTGAGGCATGTACAAGAGGGAAACAAGTCAGATTATCTTTCAAAAGTAAAACTGTTATCTCTTCCTCCAGACCACTAGAGCTGTTGCATTTAGATCTATTTGGTTCAAGTAATGTAATGAGCCTTGAAGGACAATATTATGCTTGTGTTGTAGTGGATGATTTTTCTAGGTATACTTGGGTACGGTTTCTGGCTAATAAAGGAGAAACTTTCCTACATTATAAAAATCTGGTTAAGCGTTTAGAAAATGAAAAGGAAACCAGAATTGTAAATGTAAGAAGTGATCATGGATGTGAGTTTATATCTGATAACTTTGAAAATTCTGTGAGGAGTCAGGAATATTTCACAACTTCTCTGCTCCGAGGACACCTCAGCAGAATGGAGTAGTGGAGCGGAAAAATCGTACCTTGATTGATATAGCAAGAACAATGCTTAATGACTATGGTTTGCCAAAGCATTTTTGGGCAGAGGCTATAAACACAGCGTGCTATACAATTAATAGAGCCTTAGTGAGTTAGAGTGATGGAATGCATCAAGAAATATATACCAAAGATGCCCAAATGACAAGAATGAGTATTTTTTTTGGTTATAGATAAGGTGATATAGATTTGTTTTCATTATAAAGTACTAATTGAGGGATTCGAACCTAGAACCTAAGACTAGTGATAGTACCACTCGACCAAACTCTTGTTCAAAAGAATGAGTAAATTATCCATCAAACAAGTTGGACGTTAACATTAATATGAGAATAATGATTAATTTAACATCGGTAAATGATTGCCAATTATTTGATCTGTATTTCAAAGATTGATATAGACAATCATATTATTTTAAAAAAATCTAGACAATCATATACGAAGGTGATTTTACATATATGTTATGAAAGAATATACATGATAATATTTAAGGGAAGTTCATTTCACTTATGAACTTCACAAGAATTGTGAAACTTATAAGTTCGTTAAATGAGAGTATCCAATTGAATTTTCTATTTCATTATCTCCCACACAACAACGTCGCGTGAAAAGGTATTGGAGTTCGATAACTCCAAATTGTTGATATTACAAGAATGATGTACTCTTTTCTCTTCACTAGTCTTAATCTCGTGTATTTTCTTAGTAAGGTTTTAACGAGATATATTCTTAACCAATAAACATCCTGTTATGAATTCATTGGTTCATGTGAAAGTCCTCAACCACCATACCTTTCATGGAATGGATTGGAGACAAAGAAAATGAGTTGTACATGTCTCTGATTTAGTTCACTCACTTCCCTCTAAAGGCGACTTCGAGGAGAACATCGCTTGGATCCACTTTTTTTCTCCTTTCTATATTTTTACTAGCATTGGCCCCGGCCCGTTGGCCGGTCGAGTTTTGATGAAAGACAAATCAACTATATGAAACCAAACTAAACAGACCTACTGTCCAAAACTGTATATGGAACTAAACCAATTTTCACAATTATATGGAACTAAACTAAGTTGTTGCCATGCTCTCCATTGTTGTATGAGTCCATAACTAAACACCAATCATAATGAACTAAGTACTTGTTGTACCAAAATTTTTTATATATGAAACTAACCTCAATAAATTGTATGGAAGTAAATTGTTGCTATACATTCTTTTCAATTGATTGAATAATCACACAAAATGCACGCTATTTACAACATGAACTCCAATTGTCCTTCAAGAATGATAAGCAATACATATAAGCTAAAAACTATTTATAACATAAATGAAAAGGGAATAACTCATTAACATCAAGGACACTAATAAAATAAAATTCATAAGTTGAACCTTAACTTAACAATGATCAACATTACTCAATGTTAGAGACAACAACATGCTTTCTTTTCCTGCTTGTTTAAGTTACTTCCTAGAAGTTGTTCTAGAGGAGTAGAGGGAGTGAAATTGAACTTACAGGAGAAAAATCTACTTACTCTTCCTAGTCAAAGTAAAGAGGGTTTATGAGTCACTTTCTTAACTGCATATATACTACGATTAGTGTTGCAATTTTCCTCTAAGTTCACAACCAAATCTTATTCATACCGCAAGCGGTTGTGATGAGAAGTCTGAAAAGTTACCTCTAAAATTTAAAAGAAACTGAACTTGTCGGTAGATTGATTTGTTAAATATGATATATTTGATGTTTCATTTGAAACATGATAAGGAACTCTTTTTAAGTAAATAAAGTATAGATGGACTTTTGGGTATGCATGCATTCTTATTCACACAACCCACCAGAGAAGTTATATAGCAACTTTCATCCCTAATATGCATCATCAATTTCACAATCAAATTGGTTAAACTACTTCAACCATGCATATGCCAGCAAGACTATAATAAAAACCAACTTACAAAATTTAGCTAAAAGGATTTCATAATCAGTTTGAACACTATTATTGACCGTAACAAACTAAAAGCAAGGGGAAAAAACAAAAAAAAAAGTAAGAAGCCAATGAAATGGAATTAAAAGACTGGAACATATACATGCTTGAATTGTCTTTGACAACATAATTTTTTCAACATTTGGTAATACTGGTAATTCTTGCAAATGACAAATTTAATATGTTTGTATATAAGTCCTAAAATATCAACGAAAAAAAAATTTAGTACCTAAATTTTTGTGTATTACATTTTTGTATGTGTAGTTAAAAAAATCTCAAGTAAATGGATATCCATAATCAACACATCCTCGTTTAAAGTTTGGAAACATTCTCAGAAATCCATATACAAAATGCTAAATTCATATATACTTCCCATCATACATTCATACCCAACATAATTGTCATCCCTATCCATGCCATATGCAATCCTTCACATATATTGATTTCACCTTACTAATGGAAAGGTGAAAAGGGTTCTTGGAATGAACAGAAACATAATGATAGCAGCAGTTAACACTTCTTTCCATTATAGCCGTCACAAACGCACAAAAAATCAGTTTATTATGATGAAGACACTAAACTAAGTTGTTGTTGTAAACACACAGAAATGCAACTTGGCGCGCGTATGAACTAAAATAACCATACTCTTTTCAACCTAATTCAATAAAAACAGAAATGCATGCAAAAAGAGCTTTAGTGTAAGAGGCAAAGATCACACAACTATAACCATAAAGGTGCTTAATTTCTGCCCCAACACAATTGACCATGACAATCTTAATAATTTACTGGCAGTATCTAGGAGTGCCAATGAAGTCAGGAGAGAAAAACTCAATGTAACCCAAACTTAAACGTAAACCTAAGTACCTAACACCAAGATGAGGGTGTAGCAAAATCATATCATGGAATTGAAACTCAATTGACCTCACTAAAGCTAAGAGCATATGATCTTTTGAAAAAACAATAAAGACAAAAGCAATGGAGCTTACAACCAACGTTGGTTGTTGAGTAGAATTGGAGGAAAGAAGAAAGAAGCTATGAAGGGAAGGGCAAGCAGCGACTGTGGAGATTTCTTATTCTTGGAGTACTAATCGTTTTTCCTGGGAGTGGGATTGAGGTGTAGGAGCGAGAAGGATTGCAAGAAGGAATAAAGAAGCGGCAGCGGAGAAAGTGAAAAGCAAGGCGGCGGCGGAGGATTTTGTGGAGCGGTTGAGCTTTTCGGGAACGGGGTGCAGGAACAGGGCAAGAGAGAGAGAGAGAGTAAGAGGTGTTTGGAAGTTACTGATCAGCCCCTCCGAACTATGCGGGTTATTCAGCTTGGGCTGACGTGGCAAAGTGGATTTATTGACATTGCCTTATAGTATTTTGTAGATTATTCTTGTAGTTCATTCATAATTAATATTTGAGAGTATAAAATAAAATTCGTATTCATATTACTCTTTTTATTATATTTCTTGTTTTTTCCCCCGAATACTTACTCTTTTTATTGCTCAGGAATATCCCCCCCCCCCCCACCGCTTAAGTGATGGTGGAGTGAGGCCAAATTTATGGTTTCACTTGTTTCAGTATTTTGAGCCCTCCACAAAAATTCCCATTAAATACATCCAGAACACCATAGCGTGTGTCGGTGGGGGTTGAATACGGGATCTGTCACTTCCCAAAATGAGCGCACTTAAGAGATCTCGGATCGAATCGGTATTGCAACTAATTAGTTATTGTCTTGTAAGATTTTCTCCACCATCATTACTAGCTACCCTATGTTTACATTAAATTTTTTATTAATCTTTACAGTATATTCTAATTTCAAATCTTAAAGGTATTCATCCGTTATGTAGACATTTTTTTTGTTTCGCGACGGTTTGGGGAATTATCTCTTTAATTAGATGCTTTTTCTGCCGTCCTTTGTATGCTTCTTTCCAGAACTTCATACATCAACCATATATATCCGCGTACATGCAACAAGAGGAATTTTACAATGTTATCGTCTAAAAAAAATTGTTATGTAAAAGTTAAATTTATATTGAAATATTTTGTACACATTCAGTTGTATTTAATTATATATTTTTGTAAAAATGTAGTATGATACAAATTGAGTTTGTACCTTTAACAATTTAAGTACAAATTTAATTTGTTCTTATATTGGTTCGTACAAATTCTTTTATGTTACAAACTGAACTTGTACCTCCAACATTATGTACAAGTGCAATTTGTAACTTGGAAATACCAATACTTCTACAAGATATATAAAGCCAAAACATCACTAAATTTTCAGCAATTTGAAATTCCTGTGCGTAGAGGGTTTCTCGGAAGGGTGTTTCAGACATTTCCCCCAAATAAGTTGTGTTGTGCGTTTCACCCTAGGTCACCCCAGCATATGTTGTCCACCAATTTGGGTCCGAAGTGGGCCTTCTTCTTTACTTTTTGCTCCATCTGCAACTTGGGCTGCACATGGGGACTGGAAATAGCAAGAGCGGGATCCATAAACATTCTTCTACTCCAAAAAATTTGGAATTTTCTTTAATTCAAACCTACCAAAATGTATAGCAGCGCTTTTAAGTAGTCTTTTAATTCATACAAAAAAAAAGTAGTCTCTGTCCTCAAAACCAGAATAGCAAAGTGAGAGGTAGGGCGGGTATCTCAATACCTATACGCATTTCGTATCAGGTCGGTCAATTTATTATGGGTGTGAGTAAGGGCAGGTCAACCTATATAGCCAGGATTTTGTCTAACGTGAGTCCATTTAGAAAAAAAAACACATGAACAATAATTTTTGTTAACTTTTTCAATAATACATGAATAATCTTATATTTGGAAATTTTTGGTATATTAAAATATGTTAAAAGTCGAAACTATAAAAAATATCACTCTTTGTGTACCAAACAAGTATTCACGATTTAGTTAGCGTTATCTTTCAAATGGTGTCCTTTGTCAAGAACCATTTAGTATCACTAACTCGAGTTGTTACGAGAGATACAATGATGAATCTTATGCCAAAGAATTATTCATGATTTAGTTAGTCATTCACTTTCAAATGGTGTTTTTAGTCAAGAATCATTTAATATCAATAACTCGAGTTGTGGAAATGTTCAATAATATATCTTATACCGTTTGCTAACACACCCATAAGAAAGCCAACTTATCTGAAATTGAAGTTTGCACAAATTTAAACACCATGTACTCAACCAATGAAGTCGGCAAGATTCGAATACAAGATCTCTCGACTAACTATTTTCTATTAGACACGTCCTAATTTCCAGTATCAATTAACTGTTGTACCTAAAAGGTGGGTCCATTACACTCTCCCTCCACCCTTGCCCATATGTTTATGTAATTCAAAAAAGAAGTTAGAAATATTAATTTTCCATTAAAAATTAAGAATCAAACTACAACATGATAAATATAATTAGATTATATGAAAAATTGAGACTCACACTTTATTATAGTTTAAATATGAGAAAATAAAATTAAAATCCTAAGTAATTTTAGTATAATTACATGTAATTTATACAAAAATGGGTCGAAAGTGAGGCGATCAGACGATTCACGTCAAGGAAAGTAATCATGCCCGTCCCGCCTACGGAACGGACAAACAAGTAATATAAAAACGGGTTAGTTCAAAATTGTTATTCCTATTTTGTCCTCCTTTTTCCTTCAAATTGTCTAGATTGAAATGGTATATAATAGATTTGGCGATTATATGCATGTGACACGTGCTTTTGATGAAATCGACCTTGAAGTATTTGTATTGGAGCTTACACACACTTATATTCCAAAATATGGCTTGCTTTAGCTCATTTTCTTACCTAGATGCGATTTTGTTTATGGGTTTACATATGACTTTATGTTTAAATTGATTATGTGTGGACTGTGGTGTTCCTAAAGAGCTTGGGATTCTGCAACCACACTATTAGCACAACTTGTTGTAACATAGAGACTAGCCTACTAGAAGAAGATTGAATAAAATATTAGATAAAATACACTTTCATAGCCACAACTTTGACGTTTGTGACAAATATAGTCTCAACTATTGAAATACACAAAATAGCTATTTCCGTCCATCCCATTAACGGTGTTACTTAACGGCATGACATGACTGACGGAAAATATTGAGTTGACGACATTTCCTCCCCATCAATCCATGTGGATTAAAATAAAAATCTAAAACCCCCAAAATCAAAGTTCAGACCCTTTGAAAAAACACTTTCCCTTTGACAATCACCCTCCCATATTACCTCATAAGTGGGAATTAATGGATGGAAGTCGGAATAAAAACTTCCAATAAGCTCTTAACTTACCTTTCTTTCTGAATGTCCTGCCTCAATTTCTGAATCTCGAACCTAATCCCTAGTGTAAATCGGCGAGATTGGCAGATGGAAGAGCGGAAAGGGTTTATGAGTTTCTGGGTTTTGGCTTTTGGGGGATTTCAGCCGAGGTGGTCGCTTAACAAAGCTAGAGGATTGTAATCGTCGGGGTAGAGTCGAGGTCGGAGGCGCTGCTAGTGGTAGGGGTGGATTTGTTCGATCCCGACCGCGACTTTCTATTTTTTTTATTTTAATTATTAGTTATAAATTCAGAATATATTTAAATTGACTAATTAGGAGAAAATAATTTTGTTTTTTTTTCTAATTTTAGAAAATAAATACTTTTATAACTCATAATGACGTGACAATGATATTATGACTTGTCATTGATGTGTATGCTGAGGTGGCATCTTTTTCATCATTTTGTTAACTTAACTGACGGATTTCCTAACGTCGTTTAAGTTTTAAACATAAATAGCTAGATTTGTCACACTACATCCTATTTTCTGGCTATTTTTTGTATTTTGATAGTTGTGGCTATATTTGTCACAAACATCAAAGTTGTGGTTATGGAAGTGTATTTTGCTAAAATATTACCATTCTTGATTTTTCCAAAAAGTTACTCGGTTATGAGAATGAAATGCAGGAATAACACATAGTGTCAATCCCTCGAGACATGTTTGTTGATTCAAATGACGCCTTTGTTCAAGAAATTTTGGGTACAACTATGCTCTGTTATAGAGGTCAACCTATCCTTTCTGTCTAAAAAGAGTTGAAGTCCTTCGATATGCCTCTTCTCGATGATACTTTTTAGCCGCCTAATGTTGCCGTGTTACTCAGTATCTATGATTCTACGTACTATTCTTTTTTTTACTTACAAGGTCTATTCTCTCAAAACATTATTTCCTTTAAAAAACCAAGCTTATTTGTACCAAATTGGTCTGTGTACTTTGACTTATGTATGTGTTTTACCTTTTACCCCCTTTGCTTTATTTAGTTGTTCTTGCATAAATTATATCTCCTTCCCATTTTTAGCCTCCTCCCATATAATCTTTATGTCTCTGCCTTGCCTCTTGAACAATCTATCTACACCATTAATTATATCTCATTTGAAAGTTTATTTGTTTGGTTTTAGCATCCATTCCTTTTACCATACCCTTATGAAATCCCATTTTCCATTTTCTTTTGTACTCACGTTACTGAAAAAATGTGAGAATGCAACAAATGTGTTAGAGTGCAAATGAGATATTGCATTTGGTGAAATTTATAAAAAATCTTGAAGTTATTCAGCCCGTCACATATATTGGTGTTTGGAAAAGTTGAAGTTCACTTCAATGGCTAAATTATATTTCTTCATCCGAGTTGTACATGGAGTTTGAAAATCAATATACTATGGATAAAACATAGAAAACTTTTAATCAATACGTAATCATGGTATCTTCAGACAAAAACACTTTTCATCTTAATTGTTAGGGTTTTAATTTGATACTCGATGCTTATAATATATTATGCTAACTTCATAGTATACCCAAGGGTTGTCGTTGTTATATTTGGGTCATATCGGCCACAAACTTTTGTTAGTCATGTGATACTAAAACTTTTCTTAGTCATAGTTACGTTAGCCATTAACATCTAAAAGCCTTTGAAGTATAACTTCCACAATGCACATATTACTCATTTGGTTATTCTGTTATGTCGTAAGCCCTTAACTCATGGCAAGAACACTCGGTTTGAATCTTAGCCCTTTGACACTATTTAGTTTATCTAACAAATTCTACTTTGACACTCTAACTTTTTTGTACAAAACTATAACAAATTCTATGGCATATTTTTTGTTCAAAATACGCAAGGTTAATGTTGTATCAATGGAGTTTTCAAGTCATTATGGTACATATTCAACATGCTAATTATTATTGTTGATAATTCGATAATGTGTCTTTCAAATCATATAAATTCATATCTATAACCCGTGTCATGATCAGCAAAGATTGAAAATATAGAAAAAATATTTTCATGGATATTAAACTACATCAAAAGTCCAATATAAACGTTTTCTTTATAAACACTCATATTGTTATTAGTTGCACATTATTGTTATTCACACGTATTATAAGCAGTAACAACACATATAAACTCTCCCGGCCAACGTGTCGGGCCCAGTGCTAGTTGGAGTATAGTAGATGGACTCATACAACATGGTTTGCTATAAAATTATTATTAGAAAATAGTTACTCTATAGCTATTTACTTCGTCGAAGCTACAAAACTAGGGCTCAGTAAGCCAAATCATAGTGCTTGTCCGTCTATCTCTTAACTAGCTTTTACCCGGCCCTTGGCCGAATGAGTTTCACTTTATCATTAATATTGGTTAATTTATAATTATATTTAAAATATTAACCCGATTCGTTGGTCGGATGAATTTTATTTTATTTTGTTTTGATAAATTTCTTCATGTTTTTAAATAAGTTGAGGCTTCTAAAATAGTTAATTCATTATTTCATAGTAATCTTTATGGTATTTGCGGATTATGATATTACCGATAATGAGTTAATATGTACTTTTTTATCAAGTCCTTCTAATTTACTCTTGTGTATTTTTTTTATATCTTAGAAGAAATTTGTGGACTTTTTATTATCGGATATGAAGTTGGAGTTGAAACAAAAATATATGTCATCTAGAAAGGTAAGAATTGAAGGTATATTAAAAAAATTTTAAGAGAATAACGAAAAGATTATGCCTAAAATCTCAAATATGGAAGACCACGAAAACATAATGCTTATTGTATAAATTATTAGAATTTAGTGTAGAGGCTTGATTGAATAATAAGTCGAGGCTATTAAGTGTTAGATACTAATGCACGTAAAAAAGTTACGAAAATTCAATTATAAAACCTTAAATTCTACTCTATCAATACAATCTTTTACTTTTCATGTGGAGTTAATAGCATAAATTGTCACTCAATTATCCATTTTTTTCAAATCTATCCCTTTTATTTTTCAAATCAAACATGCCCTTGTAATATATAGTATATACGTATTATCAAATTAAATTTAATCCCTTTTATGGCTTATCTTCTCCATCTGCAACTCTCAATAATCAATAGCCACAATCTCATCCTCCATCTGTCCCGCTTTCTCTTCCTTCGAGCTAACAATAATTAAACGCAAAAACTTGTCCGTCACGAAAGAACCTTGAAGACCGACTTTTGGGTTTCAACCACTCTCTGAAAAGTCCACAATTATTGATTGATTTGGCTCAATCATAAATATTGGAACCCAAAATTTTTAGAATATATGGAGTACAAGTATCAAAGGTTGTCAACCTGGTTTAGCCCGTTGGCCCAGTCTATTAAGTGGGTTGATGGTTAATGGTCTAATTGTTTTAGTCTGCTTTTGCCCGGATATATGAAAAAATTATTATATTGTTCATATATTTATAAATTATATAAAATCTCATCTATATATGAATAATATTCTTCTTCGGCCGGACTATCTACATTTGTTTCTCTATCTGCTATCCTCCTTCGAGCTCCTAAAATGCACTCCAACAATATGTATTCGTCACGCGATGAAGGTCGCACTCCTATGGTGGAGTGGAATTAATGAGTAACGACCAAGTGGAAATTGAGCATGTGGGTGTTTGCGAGGGAAGACAATATGTGATGGAAGGGGAGTTCTTCCAGTAGTCTCTTTGTTAACAGAATTGACTTGACGGATTTATCTTACCAATTCGCGGAGCGGGAGTTATAGCAGGAGCTAGAATGGGAGCGTAAGAGTGTATAATCTTCAAGAATTATAATTTGAGTGCCTCGAAAGAGCGTGAATATTATATTATTTTAATTAATATATCATTTAACTTACTAACATGTTTTGGTCAAAATATTACATCAATCTAGTGGAAAAAATAAAATATTTTAGCAGAATAATAGCTTTAAATAATCTGATTAGACCAAAAAAAGAACAAACTTTAAAAGGTGAATAGAAACCCAAAAACGTTTACGATGCTATTTTGTTTTAGTTTTTTAAAAAGGAAAAGAGAAATGAATGCATCGTTATCCACCCTCATGCACTCAATTAGTTGTTAATAAAAGAGTCTATATCTTTTTCTTCCCCTTCGATTCTTTGTTTCCTAAGCCGACTCTGGAGATCTCCTGTAGATGTACCAAATTGGCAAATTCTATATCATCGGCTATCTAGCTAACCTCCTATCATTTTATTCAGGCTCAAGCCCGTGATTTGATGATCTATTTCACAGTACTCATTCACGAACTCGTAGTGTATCCTTTTCATCTTTGCTCTCCAGATCTCTCACGGTATCACATGTATTTCTTTCTCCCACGAAGAAGCAGACCATCGTCTTAGAGGCAAAGCTGTTGATTTGACTATAACTTGTTTCATTTTACTTTGTTTATAGAGAGAAAAATCTCTCAATTTAGTGATATATGAAATAAAATTTGCGAACATTGATTTTTGATTCTCTGATTTTTAGTTTGAGCAACAATTTCTGGATTTTGGAAGCTTGTAGTTTCTGTAAAATAATTATGAAGAAAAAATATAATGCCTACTTTCGTTTTCGTTGTAGGAATTTGAAATGAGACAACAATTTTCTCATTTTAGTATTATATATTGTGTAGAGTGCATATAAAGACATGTCTTTTCCCTACAGATTCATTAGCACATTGAAAAAAGGTGAAATGAACCAACTTATTAAACTCCTAATGATTGTTGGATCCAATCATGTCAGAATAGGAAAAGGTTTAAAATTTAACGGTTAGCCGAACTAAAATGTTCAAAGAACCAGTCCCATATAGTTTACACAAAGATATGAATACGATTGTATAATAGTAGGTCTAAAAATTAATACTAATTTAAGAATTATACATCACTTTGACATATCAACACTTTTATGGCTTTTATGAATACGTATTATCAAATTAAATTTAATCCCTTTTATGGCTTATCTTCTCCATCTGCAACTCTCAATAATCAATAGCCACAATCTCATCCTCCATCTGTCCCGCTTTCTCTTCCTTCGAGCTAACAATAATTAAACGCAAAAACTTGTCCGTGACGAAAGAACCTTGAAGACCGACTTTTGGGTTTCAACCACTCTCTGAAAAGTCCACAATTATTGATTGATTTGGCTCAATCATAAATATTGGAACCCAAAATTTTTAGAATATATGGAGTACAAGTATCAAAGGTTTTCAACCTGGTTTAGCCCGTTGGCCCAGTCGATTAAGTGGGTTGATGGTTAATGGTCTAATTGTTTTAGTCTGCTTTTGCCCGGATATATGAAAAAATTATTATATTGTTCATATATTTATAAATTATATAAAATCTCATCTACATATGAATAATATTCTTCTTCGGCCGGACTATCTACATTTGTTTCTCTATCTGCTATTTTCTGCTATCCTCCTTCGAGCTCCTAAAATGCACTCCAACAATATGTATTCATCACGCGATGAAGGTCGCACTCCTATGGTGGAGTGGAATTAATGAGTAACGACCAAGTGGAAATTGAGCATGTGGGTGTTTGCGAGGGAAGACAATATGTGATGGAAGGGGAGTTCTTCCAGTAGTCTCTTTGTTAACAGAATTGACTTGACGGATTTATCTTACCAATAGAATCATACTCGAATTGAAAATCATGGTTATGTCTTTTGTCTGTGTTTGAAGATACATTAGTTCAAATCCCAATACTTGTCTATTTTCTATACAAAATAAAGATAAATAATGGCGAAGACAAAAATGTCATTCATACTTTTGCTCTCGTTGTAGGAAATTTGAAATGAGACGACAATTTTATTGTGCCAATAGTATATTTTGTGTAGAGTGTATATGTAGACATGTCCTTGCTCTACAAATTCATTTTAATATATAAAAAGATGAAATAAACTAATCTATTAAACTCAACCTCTTCTAATAATTGTTGGATCCATCATGCTGTCGGATTAGGAAGATGTTTAAAACTTAACGGTTAACCGAGCTAAAAACGTTCAAAGAACCCTTCCCCATATAGTTTGCAGAAAGATATGAATATGATTGTCTCATAGTAGTTCTATAAACTAATACTAATGTAGGAGTTCAACATCGCTTCTGCACATTCGATATTGCAATTCAATATGTAATATTGGACCAATGATATTTGGTCTATGATTTTTAAGTTATCGTCTATTTATAAGATAAATAGAAATTTAAATTAAGTATTAAAGTATAATTAAAATAATTAAATATGAAAATCGAATTATCAAAACACCAATAAGTACTGAGCGAAGATTTAGCGACCTTAGCTAACCGTTGAAAAGTTCTGTGATTTTTTAATTTTAGCTTCATGTATGTTTTTTTTATTTAAAATGATACAACTAATCTATGTAGTATGATTGGTTAAAATTCTTATCATAGTTGAAAATGACCACGGTTCAAATCCTAGTATTTGTATTTTTAAGAGTAAATGAGAAACAAATAGATAACTGTGAAGACAAAAATACCCTTCCTACTTTCATTCTCGTTTCAGTAAAATTTGAATGGGGGGTGTAGAAAAAAAATATTCAGCTATCTATATACTTGTAAACTAATAAACTGGTAAATGCCACATTTGGTCACTGAGATTACTAAATCATGTCATGTTTCAGTAATTCGAGTGACATTCATAAAAAAAAAAGTAATTCGAGTGGCCCGAGTTGGACGCAGGCTAACGGAAGAGTGACTAAAGGTGACCTGTTTTAGTAATTCGAGTGACCAAAATTGATATTAATTTTTTCTAATGACTAAACATTACACGATTTAATAATCTCAATGATCAAATGTGGCATTTACTCCTAATAAACGCTATTGAGTTCATTTTCACAATGGAGTGAGAATTTATTAATATTTATGCATATCCCTATAGGTAACTCCTTTCACAAAGGCCACAAACAAGAATTTTTGAGTCGACACTTAAAGCCAGTAGATACGGAAAAACTCCAAAATTTAAGGATGTAGCTTAGACGAATTGAGTTTTGTCTACCCTCTAATTAAGTTTTGGGAGGGTTCTCTCGCATCGATTCGTCGTCAGTAGCATCGAATCGTTCCACCACTCTTTCCCACCATCGCCACCATTCAAAACTGACGAACCCAGAAATCCAAATCGAGGATTGGGGATTTTTAATTTGGGGATCTCTGGACTCAATTGACGATAACTACAGCTTCCTGTGACCTCCCTCATCGACTTTGCATCTCCTGTTTGGATCGAATCATGTCCAAACGGCCCAACCAATATACTCGATTTTTGTTCGTGTTCGCTCGTTTCCAGGGGCAATTGAGCTCGAATTCGACCCCGCGATTCGGGATGAATCGACACCATCTGATACATGGGAGAGCTTCCTGAAGCGACATGGAATGTTTCAGCACCATTGGGTTTGTTCGGCGTGCCCTCCAGACCTCCACCCAATAGACCATCTCTCTTCCCCTACCTCGCCGTCAACAGAGAATAGGGTCGCCGTCGTTCTGGAATGTAACGCGGTTCTCGATGGAGAGCCGTGAGCACTAGCCGCCACGCCACGAGATTCGCTTCCTAGTCTTTCAAGCTACTGGATTCTCCTTCGCTCTTTCCTCGATTCGAATTCAGCTGCCTCTGATCAGCTCGAACATCCGCTGGTGTCAGCAGTTGCAGCCTGAATGTCTGGCCATGGAGCTTGAAAGTGTAGCAATTAGTTTTTCCATGGTGTGTAACCCCGCGGTCATATTTCCAAGGATGGCCGAGGAGAACATGGGCGACGTGCATTGGCGCCACATCGCAAGGAATGCGATCCTTGTACTGGCCGATTTCAAATTCGACCCACGCTTGCTTGGAAACCTTTACTGCGCCATGATCATTAAGCCAATGGAGGCTATATGGTTCGTGGTGATTCAGTGTACTCAACCCAAGATTCCTTACGGTCTCCAAACTTACCACGTTAGTACAGCTTCCTCCGTCAATCACTATAGACGATGTCTTGCCATGGATCAAACAGCGTGTGTGAAACAAATTTTCTCGTTGTAGAGTTTCACATTCAGATTCAATGGTGAGGGTCCGCCTATTGACGAATGCTAGCTTCCCAGGTGGTGTTTCAGCAATGATTTCCTCATCAAGGTCTTCGTCCGAGGAGGCATGGTCAGGGATCTTCTCCTCAGTTTCAGAATCGGAGTAATACTCACCGTCGTGAAGGATCAGAGCCCTCAGATTTGGACATTGAAATGCCTTGTGCCCTCTACCATGGCACTTGTAGCACTCCAGCTTGCTAATCCCTCCCCCAGGCTGTTCTTGATTACCAATATGGACAGCTGGCTTCGACGTCGTTGGCCGATTTGAAGTAGGAGCTTTAGATGGAGCAGATTCATGGTTCGGGTTTGGACGAGGAACTGTTGGAGTAAATCGTCGTCCTGCTCCCACTTTCAATTGCTTCTCGACCTTGATTGCAAGGTGAACGACTTCTTCTAAGTCAATGAATTAGCGCAGCTCCACCTCTTGCCGGATTTATCGATTAAGGCCGTGCAAAAACCTCGATATCGTAGCCTCTGTGTCTTCTCGGATGTCAACCCGGAGCAATAGCATCTCGAGTTCTTTGTAGTAGTCATCCACTGACCTCATTCCTTGACGAATTGACTGCAAGGCTTCGTGCAATTCATGGATATAGTAAGATGGCACGAAGCGCTTTCGCATCAGCCCCCTCAATTCGTCCCAAGTCGTCACTGGAGGCTGCATGTTCTGTTGACGTCGGTGGCGAACTAGTAAGTTGCCAACGCAATCTTCTGTGAATCGGTATAGTGGCCACACTGGAAGAATAACAAGATTTGGTCTTTTCCAATCCAAGTAGGCAGAGGCATTAATTGTTCCTTGAAAGGACGGAACAAATAATTTGATTCCCCGCAACTCTGAGATCGAAACTTCCTCTGCTTCGTGATTCGTCCGCTGAAATCCTCCTCGCTGTCGATTGAGTGGCTGCTGGTTGTCATAATTGACTTCCAGAGTCATCAATTGCTGTTCCAATTCATGAACTCGCTCAGCCAGAGCTTGATCATGTTCTGTATTTCCCGGCCTTGCAGGGGTACCCTGATTTCCCGGCAGGTGATCATCGGTTGCGGAAGCTGTTCGGACTCCGAGTGGCGTCACTGCAATTGGCCCGCTTTGTTGTCATAGCATCGTTACCTGCCATGTTAGAGTATCAAACTTATCTATGATTTTCTTAAACTTTTCTTTATGTTTGTCCAGTTGATTCTGGAGCAGAGCAACGACTTGCTCTTGGAAGAACTGTGCAGCCCTGCCATCGTGACGGGTTGAGCCTCTCCCATTGTCAAATTCGTTTGATCAGCAGGAGGGGCAGAGTTGATTTTGAAAGTTTGGTTTGCTGATGTTGCTGCTGCTTGTTTCTTCTTCCTTTTCTGTTCCGAGAGCAGCAAGGCAGGGTCACCTTAGACAGGGCCTTTCGATCTTGTCCAGTGACTTGCTCCGGCGCCGCCTTCCTTTGCTGCCGTCGTCCTTGTTGCCACTATGTAGAACCTTGGCTCTGATGCCACTTGATAACACCCTGGGTGGGTGTTTGATCAGAATTACACAGCCAAACAAAGAAACCAAACTCCTTTGTTCAAGAAATCACGAAACAGAGTTTCCAACTCTATGGTCCTCCTTCCATTGCATAGTCATAGTCCAACTCCCATTTTCCTAATAATCACTAAAGCATCCCAAATATCCTTAACATTTTAAAAATAATAATAACAATAAGAACTGGTGATATTAATCACCCATCATTTAGTTCAAAGCGGTTGAAGTAGTTTAATTACACATATATGC
Organism: Linum tenue; assembly: GCA_946122785.1. Taxonomy (NCBI): domain Eukaryota; kingdom Viridiplantae; phylum Streptophyta; class Magnoliopsida; order Malpighiales; family Linaceae; genus Linum; species Linum tenue. Next base: position 68,754,546 of record CAMGYJ010000008.1, on the reverse strand, counting down.
CTTTATCTTTAAGTTCAAGTTACTAATTTCTGTCTCAGATTTATGCTTAAGTTATTCATTTATAAACTTTAATGCATTTAATTTAAACTTAACTTTTTACTACACGAGCATTGCATGATCATTGTCATTCACACTAATATGATATTGGTATTACGCCGATATGATGTTGGTATAATGTCTTAGTGTATGCCTACTATGACATGCATGTCACGGTGACATGCACTTTTCGGTCGACCTATTCCTGAGGGCGGTCGACCGAATTGACTAATTTGGGCAGAACGAGAAAGCGTTGCGCTCGACCGCCACGACCACCTAGTCGACCGCATTTAGTTTAAGTTGGTATTTTTGGTCGACCAGAATAAAACCTCGGTCGGCCATTTCGTTGGCGTCAGAAACAACATGGTCGACCACCTAATATATAGGTCGACCACTTGATGGCATTCATTAACAAAATGGTCGACCGGTTAAGGAAAGAGGTCGACCAGATAGAAGATAAGTGTTCTATCAAAGTGTCCAATCATTTGACGTAAAATGAAGATCAAGTGTTGGTTTCTCGGTCGACCTAATCCGGTACGAGGTCGACCGAATACAAGAAAGTCAACCTATGCCCCGTGTCTTTTTTGCTTATGTATGTCGATTTGTGTGGTTAATTTAATCGTATAAATTCTGTTTCAAACCATCATAATTAGTCATTAATAATTATAACAAGGACTCATCAATTCATAGCATAACAACTAAAAATAAAACACACATAAAAATAGCATAATTGTTCACACATAAAAATAAAACTAAAAAAACCATCATAGCATAATTGTTCACACATAAAAATAAAACTAAACAAACAACAGAATAACAATCAACAATCGTTTTGAAAACTAAAACACACAATATAAAATCTCCTCTCTCCTACTCATCTCCCCCCTCTCCCTCATCCACATTTTCTTCATTTTCTTCATTGGTGGTGGTAGCATGATGGTGGTCGGATGTGGTGGGATGCATGTATCTTCCGCTGAAAGATTGCCACTCATCTCGCATCTCATTCACGGTCACCTGCATTGTGCTCATCTGGGCGGTCATTTGCCCCATGTAGTCGTACATGCCAGTCATCTGGGTGGACATCTGGCCCATGTACTCGTACATGCCATCCATGCGCTCCCACACACGCTGTAAGGTGATCGGTGGAGTTGAAGTCTGTGCCTCCCCCATTGGCTCGTCTCGAGCTCCTTCATCACCATCATCATCCTCCTCATCATCATCATCATCACCAGCACCACCATGAGCCATGTTTGCTCTGACATACTCACCATTACGCAGCTCAAAGCCCATCTTTTTCAGAGATGAAACAGTATAGAACTCCTGCCTTGAGATCCTTAACCCCACCTCTTCACTTAAATTCACATTGAAATGCTCAAATATCACAGTGAGGATCATCCCATAGGGAAGATTCCTGTTTGAACTCTCTGCGGCAGTAAGCATGTGGTTAAAGATCAAGTATGGCAAGTTCACCTTCTCGTTTAACGGTAGGTTGGTGAGGAGCTCCATGTCGAAGTAGGTGACTGTCTCCCGATGTCCACCCTTTGGCAGAATGTTGTAGGAGAGCATGTGGTGAAGAACTCTGGCTTGAACTGTCAGGTGGTTACTCGATGGCCTATTGCGCCCCTGAGCATCTTCCTCTTCCAACATGCGGTCGACCTGTTAGGTGCACAAGGGTCGGCCTATGAGATATTTGGGTCGACCTTTCATTCTGTTAGACCAACAAAGCGGTCGACCGTATTATGTAAGAGGTCGACAGCTTCTCGGAACCCCACATACAGAATTAGTCCATTCGGTCGACCGCATGTTGGATTCGGTCGACCGAAAAGTCCATGTCACGGTGACATGCATGTCACCGTAGCAAAATCCAATGTCTTATGTTTGACAAAACATAAAAAAATGAATATCATTGTATAGATCTTCAGTAATGCGTTTTTTTATATTTTTTTTTTTTAAGTATGAGTTACAATGAAGTGGATGAGTTACATAACACTGCCATATTACGATGATATGATAGATATGATAGTGATAATACTACAACCGAAACGTGTTTTGAAGAATTGATTTTTTTTTCTTTGCTCAAAATATAGCAAAGTGGATATATCATTGTGTAGATCATAATTTATGTGTTTTTTTCATACAATTTTTTTTAGTTCTGAGTTAAAACGAATGCTATAGGATCCGATTAAGAAAAATAGGAGATTATGAAAAGTACATTCTCTTTCATTTGGATTCATGTCAATGTAAGAAAAGGCAGAGCACGCGGAATTACCAGTTCGCCCCTCTGATTTTTTTTCCGTTGGGAATTCATCTGAACCATTAGATGGGGGAAGAGATGGAGGGTGGATGATTGAGTTTTGTAGTGGTTTTGAAGTTATGGGTTTTTTACACTATCCCTTCCCAATGTTTAATATGTTCACGGTTAGTTAAAAGTTTATATATAACTCTAAATTATATTCATCATCCAACCCATTTGAGAAATCGACTCATTAGTGAAATTTGCATTCGGTCGTTTCTATGATGATATATCTAACCCGTTCATCATTGAACTCACCCATTAGTGAAATTTGCATTCGGTCGTTTCTATGATGATATATCTAACCCGTTCATCATTGAACTCCTAGCTATGAGGGACTATCTGAGATGGTGCTCATCTCAATCCATTATTAATGTCTTATTTTGTGGTGATGCGTAGGTGATCATTCAAATGGTCAATGTGAAAGACACGTCGCGCGCTCTAGGCGTTGCTTTTTTTCCTGAGGTTCAGGTTCTTCACACATTTCTCCAACATGTCTCGTTTCAATTTACATCGAGTATGTATAATATAGTTGCCCATAACGTGGCAAAACAATCATTCTTATCGTTGGTCAACCAACCCTTCTTTCTTCCTCTATTTTGTGATTTGACCTATAAATATCCTGTATATACTAATATTTGACAAACCGCTTTTTTAGTTGTTTTTTGGGGTGATGGATTTCATTTTAACCTTGGCTAGGGAAAGTGTGAGCATACGTATATCAGTTTCCAATGGCTCAGACCATACACATCCACCATAAAATTGACTGGGAATTGGAGTTGGTGGTGTCACAGGACAACCAATTGAATGCTTTGATACTCTACTTGCCGGCTACTTCTAGTCTTCTATCAACCCAAAACTTCAAAACCCCCCAACGATGGAGATTGAGGGTTCGACTTTGGAGCCATCTGCATCTACCATTTATACATTGTTAAGTTAGTTGCTAGTTGCAGTGAGGGATGACAATGGGTTAGGTCGGGTTTTGCCAAACTCAAATCAATGAGTTTATCCGTGAAAAAAATCTGGGGTAAAACTCACTGGGTTTGAAAAACTCAAATCCAACCCAACTCGCTGGGTATCCGAGGGTTGATGGGTACCCATGGGCTTTTGTCGTAAAAAATTTATAATAACAAGTTCCTATCAAAATAAAAGTCAAATATCAATCTCTTAATACAAATAATCCATATATAAAACACCATTCTAGAAAATTTAACCAAATTACAAATTAACCATACAAATTATTCAACACCAATCGAGAAAACTCAAAGAAAATTGAAGCAAATCACAAATTATCCACAAACAACATGATTAATTAAAAACTTCTTCCTCTTTGTCAATTAAGTTTTTTCACTCTCCACTCGATAATATCAACTTCATTCTACACAATTAGAAAGAAAAAATTAGACATGTCTCCACAAACATAAAGAAGATTGGTTGTTTAGAATATTAAATATACCGGGAAATTTAATTATATGGGTGGCGGTACCCATGGGGAGGGTTTACCTAAACCCAAATCCAACCCAATCTAGTGAATGGTGAACGGATTTAAACCCGAACCCGGCCCAAATTCCGTCAACACGGGTTTTACCCGCATTGACCGGGTTGGGTCGGGTAGAGTACCCATGGCTTCGGGTTTTGTTGCCATCGCTAGTTGCTGGCCTCATTTATATTAGAGGTGTCAATTGGGCGGGTTGGGTCGGGTTTGGATTGGGTCTAATCGGGTTGGGTTCAATCGGGTCGGTTTCAATTTGGATCGGGTTTAATTGGATTTCAGGTCAATTGGGTTACAAGTCAATTAGGTCACTGGTCAATTGGGCTACGGATCGGGTCGGGTTACGGGTGCAGCAAATTACGGGTTTATTGGATTGCGGGTTAATTCGGGTTCGGTCAGGTCGGATTATGGGTTATTCGGGTCAACCCATTGGATCATTTACTTCTTGACAGAAAATAATATTTTAAAAACTATTAATATTATATATGAATATAAATTGTAGGTAATGATACAAAATTTAAGAAAATGATAATATGATAATATCTTACCCATGCAAATTAAATATCCATTATGTTAGTATAAAAACTACATATAAATAAAATAGTGTATATAAAAGCTTTGTTGTTGGTTATAATTTTTTTATTTATGGTGAGAGATTGTAACTTCACTTATTTTATTAATTTATAAAAAAAATTGAATCAGTAAAAATTTGAGAATGAAGTAAAACAGGTAGACTATATGCTTATACATCTCGAAATGAATCGTCTTTAAATATAGTATGAACTAGATGTGTGTCTCTTCATTTTCACGAAGACTTATGAACATCATTCCGAATGACCCACTTATTTATCTTCACAATTTTTTATATATTCACAGTAAACTGTCATCCTAAAACTCATGGGTCGAACAACGGTTCACTCAAATATGATATTATCATCTAGTTCGAATCCTCGATTTAATAATTTATAAAAGATAAATAAAATCAGTAAAAAGTTGAGAATGAAGTAAAAAGGGTAAACTATCCACTTATATATCATGATAGGGATCATTGATTTCATTGTTTTTCGGGATTTCATTGATTTTCAAGGGTTGATTTTTTTAATATAGTTATGGGTGGTGGAGATAAGAATTTGTGTCTACTCTTCCTATTATCTTCAAAAATTTATCCTTTGAATTTCATAAAAAAATAAATGAAAAGATATTTCACATATTATTATTTTAAAAATTAAATATTTAAGAAAAAACGTCAATTTATACCATCAATTCTACAAATAATTTTCAATTATTAGGAGAACAACAGTTCTTTCTTGGTAAATTTAAAAATATAATAATGTATACATTGAATTTTTGTACAAGCATTCGGGTCAAAATGGGTTATTAGGGTTATTCGAGTTGGGTTTAGTTCGATTACGAGTTATTTGAGTTATAAATCATTCGGGTTATAGGTGGGTCGGGTTATGGATTGGATCGGATAATGAGTTCATCGAGTTATGGGTTGATCGGATTACGGGTCAATTGGTTTCAGGTTACGGGCGGGCTTCGGGTGGTTGATTTTTTGTCAAATCGAAGTGAGTGGGTTGGGCGGGTTAGTCCGATCAGGTTCAATTTTGACAGCTCTAATTTATATACTCTTAGTGTTATTATTTGTTTTAGTTGAGCTCGGGTAGAGAGATGTTTTTTTTGCCTTCCAATGTATCTTAAGACGATTGGAACTTGAAGATGTTGGTTGAAGGTTTTTTTCATAATAGATAATCAATTTCGAATTTTGGTCTCCCACATTCAGTTTTTTGTAATGGTTAGTTAATTTAGACGATAATGAAAATAAGAACAAAAGAGTGATAAGGGAAGCGTAATTTGCAAAAAAAAAAAAAAATTGACTCGAATCTTTTAAACAACGATTAAAAATATATCATATATTTAAAATATTATGAAAATTCAAACATTTCAAAATTTACACAATTATAAGTATTCGTGAATTTAGTCGTTAAATTTGTTGAAGTGGATGACGGAACCTAGGATATCCACGTGTCCACCATGTCAGTAAGATCAATAAAAAATGTTACATTTTCTTGAAGAACCATTTTGGTGGTTTAGAATTTTAACTATTTTTAGAATTATATATTCACTTTTTTAATAACATTATGGAACTAATTTTAGACTCTGTTCACTATCCTCTTTATTTTAGATTTTCTCTAATATTATTGTACTATAGAATAATGTAATTGTGCTTTAGTTGTCACGTCATTCTCTTCATCGATATTCAGGAAAAAATTCCTTTATTTTCTCATATAAAAATTGAGGTATTATATAGTATTCCTAATTTCATGTACATCTGAATGGAATGTTTCAAGTCTAGACCCATGGACAATTTTTTGTCTAATCTCATTAACCAAGAAATAGATATGATTAATCAGAATTTTTTTTTTCTGGAATGAGAGGGGCTCTCTCTTGGTTTTTTGCTCGTTGCTTGGCCGGTGGATTTCGAGGGCCGCCATCGCCTTCTACAAGGCCAGTATGATTAACGAGAAGCTCTGGTCTCCGCCTTCGCCTGCTTTGCGCCGGAACAGTTTGCGGGAGACAGGATGGAAAGAGATCCCGTCCAACAACAGGGTAAGGGGAAATCCCCTGGAACCGGCGACCCCTGCTCCTCAAAGAGGTTCGACTGGGATGGCATGGTGTCGAGCAAAAGGGCTTCGCCTGAAAAAACGATCGCCTCTTACGGCTTTTGCCGAGATTAAATCTGAAGAAGAACACCCAACCAAGAGATGCCGGACCGGGCCAAGGATTCAATGGCAATTTCGGCTTCCGCACTCGTCAGAATTGGAAAATGACGATTCTGTTGTGCACTCGTTCGCAGGGTTCAAAACTAAGCCTTCTTGGCGTCCGATGACATGTTTTAGTATTATAGATCGAGCCAACAACAGATTCAGTACTTCTGGGCACTTCGGGGTGGGGATTACTCTCCTATCGCAAGAACAGGGGAAGGAGGAGAGTAGCGTACCCATTCCAATTTTTGAATCAAGCAAAATTCCTTGTGAATTTGTTGATCAGAATAAGCCCCTCGGGGAGGAAAACTGCTGTGTCCTGAAAGGCAGGGCGAATGTGAAAGTAAAATCCATGACTCCCACCACAAATGTCGCCGGTACTGACTTGATTGGCCGGATTGGCGACGCCGACGGTGAGCGCTGGCGAGTGGAATCTCCGTTGCGCAAGGCGGAAGTCGATGGATCTCCGGGAGATTTTCTCGCTGGGTTGGGCGAGATCAGCGGGGTTCGGTTCCGATCATGGGAGATCAAATCAAATCCCCATCCCAGGATTCCTAATCCAAATCCAACTCGTTCTCTATCTGAACTTCGGGTCAGAGGAGTTTCCCTCTTACTGGGGGACTCGGATTCCAGTATCTATAAATTGACCCCTCCCCCCGCTACATCACTTTGGTGTATTTCTTGGCGCAGTGGGAGTACTGGAGAGACACGAAGAGGAATTTCTCAGCAGCTGATCGGCGCTCCAAGACAGACTCGAGGTATTGGCAGCTCACCCGACTCCATACTTCTTGTTTTAAGTTGAGGAGCCTCCCCTCGTCCATCTGGGCAGTTACCCAGCTCCCCTGGCGGAGCTCTAATTCGAGGATTCCCTCCTCCCCTGAATCGGCGGGTGTCCCTTCCGATCCGAAGCTTTCCCTGACCTCGACGGCACGAGCGGCTGCTTTGCCCGGTGTCCGATGGAGAGGAGAAACAGGCTGGTTTGTATCGGACTTAGGGGAGGCCAGTAATGGCCCGTTTTCTCAAAATCTGGCCCAATTAGTTGTGGCCAGCCCGATGTCCTCTTGGCCGGGCTTTGAGAATACCATTGGTGGCCCAACAATGCCTTTGGCAGATTTAATTATGCCCGGCCCTTCATTCCCTTTTCCAACATGCCATTTTTTTAGTCCGGTTACGGATATTCTCAATGAGTCTAAGAATTTAATTACCCCTTTGTGGCAGGTGCATTCAATGGCTCGTGTAGCGGAGGATCAAGTGGTTGAATTTTCACTCGACGAAGTTCAATCGGTGAAATTTCGTACTTCGAGGACTCTCTTGGGGAGACTATTTTCGGAGACCACTTTCACTGCTAGTGAGTTGAGGGAGGGGTTGCTTGAGACATGGCGGGTGCAAGAAAACCTTCGGGTTTCGGCCACTAAGTTTGGCCTATTTGAAATTATTCTTCCCAGTGATGAGATGAGGGTTTGGCTGCTAAAAAGATCTCCATGGATTGTTAAGGATAAGATTCTCCATCTTCGGTCCTGGACGCCCTGTATCACAAGGCCTATTTTTGATGATTTGGCCTTTGCTCCTTTTCGTGTTCAGCTATGGAATGTAAAAGAAGACTGTTGCACGAGCAGTTTGGCCGGAAAGTGGCAGCTGGAATTATTGGTCAAGTCTTGGAGGCTGATGTCTTTACGGCCAAAGACACTGATGAACGCTTTGTGAAAGTGCTTGCCCTACTTGATTTTGCCAAACCTTTGCGGTCTCAATTCATGACGATTAGTGAAGAGATTGGTAGCTTCTGGGTAAATCTCAAATATGAGTTTTTGCCAACCTTCTGCTACCACTGTGGTCGAGTAGGGCACTCGAAGCCGGAATGTGTTTTTGGCCCTCCTACTGGCAAGGAACGCTTTGGACCTCACATGTCTACTAGAAAGCCAGGAAGGAAGATTTATCGGGAAGATGAAGATTACCCACAGTTCCGCAATGCCAGCAAAACCGTGTGGGTAAATAGAAATACTCAATTGCTCAATGATGGGGCCGAGAAGGTTGCTAGAATATTCCCGGGTACTAAGACCCGCCCGCTTGCCCAAGCGGTGTCTCATCCTATCTCGAGAGAGTCGGAAGCTCAGAAGAAGAGAGAGCCACAGACTAGGCATCAGGCCCCTTCTACTAACTCCCTTGGGGGTCGGACTAGTCCTAAGCGTTTTGTCTTCAAGACGTCTCCTCGGGTTAAGATTGGTGGAAGTGTTAGACAACAGCAGATGAAGGCATCACCCAGACAGGTTGTACCTCCGCCTCGGCAGGGCACTAAGGGGCGCCAACAGCCTAGCCGCCGTGCCAAGCAGGCTTCACAATGCCAGCAGGTTGGAGGTCAGATGGCAGAAGTTTTCGAGCACTCAAGGAGACGCAGGCTGATTTTACAAGAGGAATCTGAGGAGGAGGAGATCATTGGCGGTGGGTCTAACCCCCCTATGAAGCTGCGTACTACTGTTGATCTGGCAGAGGAACCTGACACGAAACCCAGGGCTCGCCCACGTCTTCGAAAAGGAGGAGCAGAATGTCCTCTTATCTCGACCCACAAGGATGGGGGTTCTACTCCTTCTGATGTTCTGCTTGACGTGGAGGAGAAGGAATTTGTTGCTACATTGGAAAAGCCTGCTGATGTGGATCAACAACATGACTTTGACTCTGATGATGATCTGGCAGCTGAGGAGCATCATTCCTTTGAAATCAAGCGGCGGTCGCCAGCCGAGGACACCAGGAAAACTCGCCATATCATGAAAGGGCGTGTTCACCAAGTGGTGGAGGCATTTGAATCTGGGTTAGTTATTGCAAGTGAGGAGGATGATGTGGCCAAGGGAGATGTTTCAAGGCTGAATGAATATGGGTCTAATATGATGGAGTCTATCATGGAGAATCGGAAACGTGTGCTTGATGAGTTGGAGGGGGATGTGGGTAACCCTCCTACCCCAAAGAAACAGTTTGTGGAATCGATTGATGATCTGGATAAGGTGGAGGAAGCCAGCCTTGAGTGGCCCCAGGAGGATAAATGAGGCTTCTCGCCTGGAATGTGAGAGGAATTAGGCCGTCCCTCACTTTCCAAACTGCTTTAGGGCTTGTTCATCCCAATAAACCGGATCTCGTGTTTTTCTCGGAGACGCGATCGAGCCGGCGTGTAGTGTCCCGTCGTATGCGGGGTCTAGGTTTTGCTCTTTCTCATTGTTTTTTTTGTAGATGCAGTCAATGCATCGGGTGGTTTATTAGTTGCTTGGGCCCCCGGAGTTGACACTTTGGTGTTTTGTCATTCAAATTTCTATGTTTGTTCGCTTATTAATGAAGGAGATTTTTCTTATGTGGTGGTCTTTGTTTATATTAGCTGTAACATTGCTATTCGAGCTACCCAATTGGCTCTTTTGCGGAACGTGTGTGCGAATATCAATCACCCTCATGTAGTCATAGGTGGTTTCAATGCTACGCTTCATGAGAGTGAAAAAGATGGGGGACGGGCATGGAATTCTTCCCAAGCCTTTAGTCTCCGTGAATTTGTTCATGATTTGGGTCTCCATTACCCTGGTTACCAAAGGGATCAATTTACTTGGACAAATAAACGCATGGGCGATGCTTGCATTCGTGCACGTCTGGATAGAGCGATTTGCTCTCAGTCCTGGATTGACACATACCCGGAGACTTTAGTCAAGCACTTCAAGGACCAGGGATCTGATTATCGTGCCCTTCTCCTTGGTGATAAACCATATGTTCGTACTAGTCGACCCCTTTTCCGTTTTGATGCCCGTTGGGTGGATAATCCGGAGGTAAGGGCCATGGTCAACTATGTCTGGCAGGAGGAGATCCAAGTCACCCCTATGTTTCGACTGTGGGAGCGCCTGAAGAAACTCCGTCATCTTCTCTATGATTGGAGCAGGGCGGGCACAACTAATTCCCTGCGCAATATCAAGACACTCCAAGCTGAGATTGATAGGATAAAGTCGATCCATCCGGTGGATTGGGATGAGATCAGGACCCTGGAAACGGAGCTTTCCCGCCAGTGGGAAGCGGAGGAGGTATTCTGGCAGCAGAAATCGAGGGTTAGCAGATTCCCGGGTACTAAGACCCGCCCGCTTGCCCAAGCGGTGTCTCATCCTATCTCGAGAGAGTCGGAAGCTCAGAAGAAGAGAGAGCCACAAACTAGGCATCAGGCCCCTTCTACTAACTCCCTTGGGGGTCGGACTAGTCCTAAGCGTTTTGTCTTCAAGACGTCTCCTCAGGTTAAGATTGGTGGAAGTGTTAGACAACAGCAGATGAAGGCATCACCCAGACAGGTTGTACCTCCGCCTCGGCAGGACACTAAGGGGCGCCAACAGCCTAGCCGCCGTGCCAAGCAGGCTTCACAATGCCAGCAGATTGGAGGTCATATGGCAGAAGTTTTCGAGCACTCAAGGAGGCACATGCTGATTTTACAAGAGGAATCTGAGGAGGAGGAGATCATTGGCGGTGGGTCTAACCCCCCTATGAAGCTGCGTACTACTGTTGATCTGGCGGAGGAACCTGACACGAAACCCAGGGCTCGCCCACGTCTTCGAAAAGGAGGAGCAGAATGTCCTCTTATCTCGACCCACAAGGATGGGGGTTCTACTCCTTCTGATGTTCTGCTTGACGTGGAGGAGAAGGAATTTGTTGCTACATTGGAAAAGCCTGCTGATGTGGATCAACAACATGACTTTGACTCTGATGATGATCTGGCAGCTGAGGAGCATCATTCCTTTGAAATCAAGCGGCGGTCGCCAGCCGAGGACACCAGGAAAACTCGCCATATCATGAAAGGGCGTGTTCACCAAGTGGTGGAGGCATTTGAATCTGGGTTAGTTATTGCAAGTGAGGAGGATGATGTGGCCAAGGGAGATGTTTCAAGGCTGAATGAATATGGGTCTAATATGATGGACTCTATCATGGAGAATCGGAAACGTGTGCTTGATGAGTTGGAGGGGGATGTGGGTAACCCTCCTACCCCAAAGAAACAGTTTGTGGAATCGATTGATGATCTGGATAAGGTGGAGGAAGCCAGCCTTGAGTGGCCCCAGGAGGATAAATGAGGCTTCTCGCCTGGAATGTGAGAGGAATTAGGTCGTCCCTCACTTTCCAAACTGCTTTAGGGCTTGTTCATTCCAATAAACCAGATCTCGTGTTTTTCTCGGAGACACGATCGAGCCGGCGTGTAGTGTCCCGTCGTATGCGGGGTCTAGGTTTTGCTCTTTCTCATTGTTTTTTTTGTAGATGCAGTCGATGCATCGGGTGGTTTATTAGTTGCTTGGGCCCCCGGAGTTGACACTTTGGTGTTTTGTCATTCAAATTTCTATGTTTGTTCGCTTATTAATGAAGGAGATTTTTCTTATGTGGTGGTCTTTGTTTATATTAGCTGTAACATTGCTATTCGAGCTACCCAATTGGCTCTTTTGCGGAACGTGTGTGCGAATATCAATCACCCTTATGTAGTCATAGGTGGTTTCAATGCTACGCTTCATGAGAGTGAAAAAGATGGGGGACGGGCATGGAATTCTGCCCAAGCCTTTAGTCTCCGTGAATTTGTTCATGATTTGGGTCTCCATTACCCTGATTACCAAGGGGATCAATTTACTTGGACAAATAAACGCATGGGCGATGCTTGCATTCGTGCACGTATGGATAGAGCGATTTGCTCTCAGTCCTGGATTGACACATACCCGGAGACTTTAGTCAAGCACTTCAAGGACCAGGGATCTGATTATCGTGCCCTTCTCCTTGGTGATAAACCATATGTTCGTACTAGTCGACCCCTTTTCCGTTTTGATGCCCGTTGGGTGGATAATCCGGAGGTAAGGGCCATGGTCAACTATGTCTGGCAGGAGGAGATCCAAGTCACCCCTATGTTTCGACTGTGGGAGCGCCTGAAGAAACTCCGTCATCTTCTCTATGATTGGAGCAGGGCGGGCACAACTAATTCCCTGCGCAATATCAAGACACTCCAAGCTGAGATTGATAGGATAAAGTCGATCCATCCGGTGGATTGGGATGAGATCAGGACCCTGGAAACGGAGCTTTCCCGCCAGTGGGAAGCGGAGGAGGTATTCTGGCAGCAGAAATCGAGGGTTAAATGGTTAAAAAAAGGAGATCAAAATTCTGCCTACTTCCATACGGTCACAAGGGCTCGGCGGAAGAGGAATTTCATTTCCGGGCTTCGAAGGGACGATGGTGAATGGGTCACTGAGGAAACTGGAAAGGCTTCTGTTGCCACCAACTTTTACCAGACCTTGTTTACCTCGGAAAATCAGGTTCCTAATATGGCTGAGAGGATGGCAAATCTGCCGATTGCCCATAGTGTTACTCCGCAAATGAATGCGCATTTGACGGCGGAGGTGTTGCCTAGTGAGGTCCGGAGTACGGTCTTTTCCATGGGTTCGAAACAGGCCCTGGGATCGGATGACTTCACAGGGAAGTTCTTTAAAGCTTTCTGGGATATTGTGGGCACTTCAGTGGTTGATGCAGTAATTTCCTTCTTTACCTCGAGTCGGATGCTGCGAAGTTTTAACCATACTTGGCTCACTTTGATCCCTAAAGTGGACTCGGTGGAAACAATTAGACAATTGCGTCCGATTAGCCTCTGCCAGTTTGTTTACAAAGTGTTTACCAAGATCATGGCTGAACGGTTGGCTAGCGTGCTCCTTCAGATCGTCTCGGAAGGTCAAAATGGCTTTATCAGAGACCAGCAGATTATTGATAACATCCTTATAGGACATGAACTAATGCATTATCTGAAAATAAAAAAGCAAGGAAAAAAGGGGTACATGGCTCTGAAGGTTGACATGGAAAAGGCCTATGATAGAGTCGAATGGCCCTTCCTTCTTGCAGTTTTGGATAAGATGGGTTTTAATTCAGTCTGGCAAGGATGGATTCATGAATGCCTTCGATCCTCCTCTTTCTCGGTTCTGATGAATGGTACACCCTCGGGTTATTTCACTGCCTCTAGGGGCCTTCGCCAGGGGGATCCGCTCTCTCCTCTCTTGTTTGTTCTCTGCACGGAGGGGTTTGTAGCCCTCCTCCGAAAGGCGATCGCGGAGAAAAAATTAGAGGGGGTGAAAGTAGCTCCTCAGGCTCCAAGAGTCTCTCATCTGTTCTTCGCGGATGATTCGTACTTATTTTTGCGAGGGTCCCTACAGGAGTGCGAGAATTTAATTGAAGTGTTGAATGAATATGAAGAACTGAGTGGCCAACGCGTTAACTTGGGGAAATCGGCGGTGTGCTTTAGCAATAATATTTCCATGCCGGATCAGGAGTTCTTGGCCACGATCCTCGGGGTTGGTGCGGTGGGGGTCCACAATAAATATCTGGGGCTTCCAACGCTGGTTGCTCGATCTAAAATGGCTACTTTCAGATATTTGGAGGAGAAACTCCTAGAGCGGCTTCAGGGGTGGAAGCAAAGGACGTTGCAATTGGCTGCGAAGGAAACATTGATAAAATCAATAGCGTTGGCTCTTCCCCTTCATGTTATGTCCTGTTTCCGCATTCCTCTGGCTCTTTGTCGTCTTTTAGATAGACATGTGGCCCGGTTTTGGTGGGGTGCCGAGGACGAGAATCCCAAGATTAGATGGGTGTCCTGGCGTAACATGTGCAGGAGTAAGCATGATGGGGGGATGGGATTTCGCCAGTTTGAACATTTCAATCAAGCTCTTTTGGCTAAGATAGGCTGGCGTATTCTCAATGAACCTCAATCCAATATTGCCCAGGTTTATAAAGGCAAGTATTTCCCTCAAGGGTCTTTCATGACGGCGACAGCTAGGTCTCGTCCCTCTTGGGGGTGGCAGAGTATCCTTCATGGGCGTCAGTTATTGGAGATGGGTTTAATATGGCAAGTTGGTAATGGCCAATCGGTCTCCCTCCTCCATGCTAACTGGATTCCTAGGTACCAGCTAGATTCCCCATGCTATAACCCGCGGATCTTGCCTGAGGGGGGTGATCCCTTGGTGGCAGAGGTTATTGGGGAGGGGGGAGGGAGGTGGTATGATGAGAAGCTCAGTCAATGGTTTGATCCGCTCACTTGTAAGGCTATTAAAGCTATTCCGCTTCCGCGTTGGAATGTGCCTGATAGGCTTATCTGGCATTTTACGACCGACGGGGTTTTCTCGGTTAAATAGGCTTACCATTTGGCTGTCGATTTAGACAGGAGGAGGGGTGGGTGGCGATCCTCGGTTAGCTGGATGGATAAGCCAAGTTGGATTAGAGTTTGGGAGGCGAAGATCCCTCCGAAGTTGAAGGTTTTTGTTTGGCAAATTCTTAATCGGACTCTGCCGACTACAGAGGCGCTTATTGAGAAAAAGGTCCAAGTGTTACCTCGGTGTCCAGTTTGTTGGGATGCCCCGGAGACAATGGAACACCTGTTCCTTTATTGTCCGGTTGCGCGGGCTCTCTGGGATTATTCTGGGCTGGAATACTTGGGGGAGGGTTTACCTCGGCATACTTTTCCTTTGTTTCTCAAGCGTCTGTTGGAGTTGATTCATCAGCCGGCAGTGTTTATGGCTGTTGTTGCCGTCCTTTGGAGGATCTAGAGATCTCGAAATTGCGTAGTCTTTGAAGGCAAACAATTTGGGATCCCAGTACTCATGCGCCAATTTAACCAGCAGCTTGAGGAATGGGTGGGTCTACCTGTGGGCTAGGCGCCTAGGGTGAAAATCCCGGTGATGCACCCGACCACACAAGTGGATGATTCCCATTTGGTTTGCATGTGGGACGGGGCTACTAAGGGTGGATCACATTCGGCTGGTGGGATGGTTCTTTTTGACCCAGCACGGACACTCCTTCTGGCTAGAGGGGTCCAGTTTTCTCAAATGGATGATCCTGTAGTGGTGGAGTTGCTTGTGCTCAGGGAAGCTATTATTTGGTGTGTGGAGCAAGGCTTGTCGGAGGTCCGTTTTGAGGGCGATGCGAAGGTGATTATTGATAAAATTAATCAAGCCGACACAAGAGATAGCCGGTTGGGTGCTATTCTGGAAGAGATTAGACATTATTTTCGTACTCAGCCTGGCTTTAGTGTGCGTTTTGTAGGTCGCGAGAACAATAGGGTAGCTCATTTGGTAGCTAGGAAAGCCCTCTCTTTGTATCCGACTATGAGTCGCATCTTCGATTTCCAGACCTGGCTGGCTTCCAGGGTGTAACTGTCTATTGTTTCTATCAATACATGATATCTTTTGACAAAAAAAAAAAATAGATATGATTATATACACACCACACAAGGTTAGCTCTCCCAAGTCCCAATTGAGCTTATGGTGTATTGGTGTTTGTAGGTCGAGAACGCTTCCAGGCTGAAAGCTGCATGTTTCTCGGCAGTCGGCCCACGATGTATAACAGGCCGAAGGATCCATTTCATGCTCTAATCCAGAAGAGCGGGACGAGATCGGGCCTCATCAAGACGCCTCTCGGGGGAGGCAAAAGTTTGAAAAAAATAAAAATGTCGCTCCGAAGTCCCAACTCCTAGTCCCGCCGGCGACTTCGGCAGCAGTTTTAGCA
Source organism: Linum tenue (assembly GCA_946122785.1). Taxonomy (NCBI): domain Eukaryota; kingdom Viridiplantae; phylum Streptophyta; class Magnoliopsida; order Malpighiales; family Linaceae; genus Linum; species Linum tenue. Next base: position 68,738,444 of record CAMGYJ010000008.1, on the reverse strand, counting down.
AGGCAAAGCAATGGTGGATTTCAAGAGCTCTGACATCAGTCTCTGGAAACAGGCGCTAGATTGTTACCCTGCCCGGATAGCTTCTCTCAACAAGCCCAACCTTGCATCCCTCGATGAATTCTACCGCATCGAACTTCCTTCCGCAATTCACCGGCGGAACCCTAAACCCTACATCACCACTCCCGAGCTCGCGAAGCTCATGCAGTGGAAGCTCTCCCGGGGGAAATGGCGCCCCCGATTGCTGGATTTTGTCTCATCTCTGGACGAGGAGCTCGTGAAATCGGCTTCCGGAAAGGCGTTCGAGTCGCTCCCTGACCTATCGAAAGCGGTATCTGCTCTCACGGTTCTGAAAGGCGTCGGTCCGGCCACTGCGTCCGCCGTTCTAGCCGCCTATGCGCCGGATGTCGCCCCCTTCATGTCCGACGAAGTGAGGTTCTGGAGCTATTTGACTTTTTCTTTGTTAATTTGCTGCCTCTCCTTTCCAGTTTAACACTTGTATTTATTGGTGGATTTGGTGGAAGGCTATGGAGGCGGCTCTAGGTAACTCTAAAGACTATACCTTGAAGCAGTATCTGCTGTTTGCTGACAAACTGCAAGCTAAAGCGAAGGTCAGCTTCCTCTGCCTATTGGCATTTCCATTTCTAATGTGTATGGTCCAGATGAGCTTTTTAACCAATCGACTCGGAGCCTTCATTCTGTTTCAGAGTTTCCGAGTGAGGCTGTATTCCAGCTTAACCATACCAATCACAGTCCACAGAGGAGGGTTTTTTCTTTTGCTCCTGTAGCGAACTATGAACTCGATAACGGTGGGCCATGATTGCCTGTTGTTTGTAGTCACTGAGTGAGGGGATTATGATGAGCATACAATCTGTTAGAACGACAGGAAGAGAGGGCTAGCTTGAATTGCAGATTCTTATTATTCTGATTGAGCTCTACCAGCCTGAGTTTTCATGTTCTGGTCCAACTGCATTTGGCCTACGCTACCTCAATCGTCGAATGATTAAAGAACTAAGTGCCTATGTGAGAACCTCTAACGAGGTTTTTGGTTAACCAACATCCAGATTCGTGACTTCTGTTAGCTGATGGCTGACAAACTAGGATATTGTGTATCACTAGTAATTGGTCGGCATGAGTTGAGAAGTTCCTGATTGTCATCTTTACAGCTTTACATTGCTTATCCTTTCATCAAAAAGAGGGTTTATGGAACTGCCTAAAAGCAGTAGTGCAGCCAATTTTAGTTATCTATATAAGATAGTGATAAACATTTTTTCCGTGGGAAGATGCACAACTAATTTGAACAGTCGGAGGGTGACCATGACTCCATGAGCCTGTTTCTTGTTGCTATATGCACTCCGTTCTCCATGCGCCTGGTTTTATATGTGTAATGTAATTTTGTTTCTTTCTTTTCAGGAACTAAACACAATTGGCGATTCGTTCACATCCTCGGATGTAGAAAGAGCCTTGTGGAGCTCGATTACACAAACCAAGCTCGATTCACGTTCAGACACATCCTCCAGGACCAAGACAAGTCAAGGCAGCAAGAGAAAGAGGAAACCTTGATGAATTTATTCATCACTTGATGGCAACCTAACCGTAGGTCTAACTTTTTCGGCTTAAGGTTTCAATACACCTAATGGAGGACTGGAGGAGGTTGGAATTTATGGTGGTGACGGTGCTACTGCTTGTACTCCTCCATTGTTGTGGAGTTGGCGGAGGTGATGCTCTTGGCTCTAGTTTGCCGGTTGTTGGCCATGACATCCGGTTTTCGATTTCGTATGTGTTGTTTGTATCATAGAAACAGGCATCTATCTCAGTTGTTGAAAGATGGATTCTAAACTCAAGACGAGTGATATGTATGGGAGCAGTCGAACTGCACCGCGCTGCAATCATCTAAACTGCATCGCACCACTTATTAAATAGATCGCGCCACATTCGGAATGCAATCATATCGGTGCGATCGAACTGAAATGCATAAATATGCGGTTTCCCGGCGGTGTAGATCCAAAACCGCACCGCAAACACATTCAAAAACAAAGGTACACATCTGGAGAAAAATTGCAACAAAATTATAAAGTGTTGTATCCTCAAAAACTTATCGACCGCTGTTGGCCATTACGAGCCGCTCTTCACCATGACGCCAGGGAAAATTTGAACTTGTTTCGGACTTGAACATTTCACCTGGTTTGCTCTCAGTCCTTGAACAAATATACATCCAGGCGAAGCCAGGTGATCAGAGGAAGTTCGAAATGGTGTGGATTCCAGTGCGGACTCGTCCATCTAGCAGACTGATTCTGTTGGGAAGCAGTTGGAGAGTCTCCAATCAAGAATGCCTTGATGCTCTGTCCACCGTCCTTCCGCCATTAAAAGGTCAGCGATTAAGTTCATCACGGAGAAATGGCTGTTCAGGAACAGAGCTACTATCCTGGTGGTGCTTGATCCACATGGCAGTGCAGTCTCCCCAATGTCCTGCACATGAAATGAAATCGATTTGGGCAGTGCATGCTTGAGGGAAAGCATTTCTCTGGGTAGAAGACACATGGTGGCCTGATCTTATTGTTGATGGAATTGACTCCCGTCATTCTTGACTGGGTACGCACGTTTGAGAGTCTGCAATCAAGTTTGCAGTTTTGAGCCGCCATTTCAGTTTGAATCGACCGCAAACCGTCAAATGCATTATACATGTAGACCGCAAACTTGTTGGTGTAATTCGGTTTGACCTGATATACGGTTCGGTTGTGATCCGACTCACTGACTGCCTCAATGCCCACCCCTAAATTATGTATGACATTCATACCGTCATGATGCGAAAGAAAAGAGGAGGACGGGTTTATGGTTGGCTCGGTTAGCTGAGGTATTTCGTGGGTCGATCATTGTCATTTGTTGAGTTGTCGGCTTACCCGCTCTGGACTATCTTCAACCGGTCGGATGGTTTGATTTGGTTAATATACCAGCTCCCTCCCGTACACGTTTTTGGTTTGTTGGTGCCTTCCCACTAATTCCATTATTATGAAAGGGTTGGGTGACAGTTTTCCCAGAAAGATGCAAACACCAATTCAAATAAAGAAGATTAGAAGAAGAAAATCCCATCTCCAAAACGTCTTTAGCAAGGGCGGTGTCTGTCTCTCTCCTTAACCTCAAGTCCTTTCCCTTTCCCAGTTTAGCGGCTCCGTCACGTGAAAATACTCTGCTGCCGCCCTGCAGCTCTTCTTTCTCTCCGTCGGAGCTTTCTGTCCAAAACGCTTAATCCAATCACTAGACGCCAACTAATCTCCATTCCTCCACGCGTCGCCTTCTCTTTCGTCTTCCCCGATTCTTCTGACACTACCTCTTTGTCCCGTTTCTTCCTCCCTCAAAGCTTCATTTCAGCTCTCCAAGTGGCCCTCCTCGCCGTGTATCTCATCCAAAGAACATGACGGCAATCTCCTCCGCCGGCGATCGGAAGCACCGTCGCGGTTCCAAGGTCCCTCTCCTCCCTCAGAAGCGCGACGACCGGGATTACGACGACTGCCAGTCAGCGGAGGTCGGATTCGATGGCGCATCCTTCTCCGGCGCGGTCTTCAATCTCTCCACCACCATCGTTGGTGCCGGAATCATGGCCCTTCCGGCCATCCTCAACCAATTGGGGTTGATCCCCGGCCTTCTCATGATTCTTCTCGGCGCTTGGGTCACCGAGCTCTCCATTGACTTGGTCCTGAGATTCGGCCGCGCTTCCAAGACCAGCACCTCCTACTCCGGAGTCGTCGCCGATGCTTTCGGTGGCTTCGCCCGCACGCTTCTTCAGGTCTGCATTGTCGTCAACAATCTTGGAATGCTCATCGTCTACTTGATTATCATCGGTAACGCACTTTCCCCTTTCTCTCCGATTGAAACAATTCTCCATCCCCAAAAGAAAAAAAAGGGGAAAAAATTACAACGAATTCGGCCTGGAACTGGATTCAGTGCACAACTGCCAAGTGGGTGGGGAAAACGTTGCGGCCTTTACACGTATGATCCAGCTGGTTCGCGAACCGAACGGATTAATAATAAAATAATGTCTTGGGTGGTTCAGTTCATAGATGGCCGGACGTTTGATTAACAGTGAGTGATTGCGGGAGAACGTGGTTGACGTGGTAATACGTTGGTTTGTTTGTGGTGGGCAGGGGATGTATTAGCTGGGACATGGTCAGAAGGTGTTCATCACTCAGGGCTGGTGGAGGAATGGCTTGGCAGCCACCATTGGTGGACTGCTCGTTCAACCTTGTTGCTTCTCACCACTTTCCTCGTCTTGGGCCCTCTTATTTCATTCAAGCGCGTTGGTAAGCTAGACTAGTTCAATGTTCCATGATTGAGATTGAGATCATTGGTTTAGCTGAATCAGACTTTGTCAAAGTCTTGGCTACCCATTTTTATTGAATTATATCAATGGGCAGTCTTGGTCTATTCGAGTCAAACTTCTAGATAGAAGTTGCCACTACCGGTACTACACTTCGTCTATACTAATCATGGTTCAGAGATGGGTGATCATTTGTTTATCACTTCAGTCTTCGAGGGAAACATGTTCATGTCTTTGTTTATTAATGGGACCCTGTTGAATCAACAGAAAGAGTGGGTTTATGATGTTGAAATTTTTCATGGTGTTTGTATGAGCTTGGCATATGGGAGTTTGAGATCATGATCAAAGGCTGCAACTTTCATCTCTGTGATTTCAGATTCATTGAGATACACCTCTGCGTTGTCGGTGCTTTTGGCCGTTGTGTTCGTGGTAATCACAGCTGGAGTTGCGATTGTTAAGCTAGCTGAAGGAAGTATTGGGATGCCTCGGCTGATGCCCCAAGTGAAGGACCAGGCAGATTTTTGGAAACTTTTTACAACTGTGCCTGTGATCGTCACTGCTTATATCTGTCATCACAATGGTAGGTTAAGGAGTTTGAACATCGCTTCATGACTGTTAAGCTCTGCATTTCCACCAAAACTCAGTTAGTGCCCGAATGCCTGCAACTTGGTGCTGCCTTGTTTGTTAGTCTTGTTAGTGCCTGGATGCTGCAACTCTCCATCATATCATGTTTACTTTCTAATGCACCAATATCTCTACTTTGAAACTCCCTAGATATTTGCTCATCATGTAACAATATGTTTGCTTGCAGTTCACCCAATAGAGAATGAACTCAAAGATCCCTCTCAGATGAAGCCTATCGTTCGAGCATCCCTCACATTGTGCTCGTCCGTCTACATTGCCACCAGCTTCTTTGGAGTTCTTCTTTTCGGGGATAAGATAATGGATGATGTGCTCACCAACTTCGATGGTGATCTCGGAATTCCATACAGCTCACTGATTGATGATATAGTGAGAATTAGCTACGGTGTACATCTCATGCTTGTGTTCCCTATTGTGTTCTACTCGCTTCGACTCAACCTGGATGGTCTATTCTTCCCGTATGCGATTCCCATATCCAGAGACAACAAGAGATTCTTCTCCATAACCATCGCTCTCATGGGATTCATCTTTGTTGGAGCAAATTTCGTGCCTAATATCTGGGATGCCTTCCAATTCACTGGAGCCACAGCTGCTGTTGCTGTTGGCTTCATCTTTCCAGCTGCTATTGCTCTTAGGTAAGCAACTACGCAGTTTTCTTAACCAGTTCTGTGTATTGTAGTTCTGTTATCCAAATCGAGTATATATATATCTTTTCTCACTCCTCGTGTCTCTCCAGGAATGCTCACGGGATCGCGACAAAGAGAGATCGCGTTGCAGCATGGCTAATGTTGTTTTTGGCAGTAACCACCAGTACAGTGGCGATTTGTAGCGATGTTTACAGCATTTTGAGCCCTGATAGTGACATAACAAGCTGACACAAGGCAACAGTTGGTTCAGCAACTTTTCTTCTTCTTCCGTTTGTTGTATTTACAATATTCAGGTACAAGAAAGCCAAAATGCACATAACATCAACAGGGTTGTAGGGCATCCCATGACCGAGCTTTCTGGAAGAGTTCCCCCACCATGTCCGAAGTTCCAGTGTGATATTAGTGATAATATATACCCTTTTCGATAGTTTACATTCGTTGATCTTGAGTGGAACCGAGGCAAGAAATTTGGCCTGGTTTTCGATGATCCAAGACCATAATTTTTTTGCATAACCCTACACCTGGATTAATCGGATGATAGGAGACTGACATTATACTATTGTTATACACTGGATGTCCTTTTATAGATGGATTTCATATTCCATCCCTTTGCTCTTATCTCTTGAAGGAATCCTGAAGTTGAATTTTGGGAAGATCAGAGAATTCATTGGATGTCCTTTTATAGATGGTGCCATCAATTGTTTATCCCACTTTAATCATATTGAACCTGAATAATTTTTTTGTGTTTCTATAAATGAAGGTTAAACTTTGTCAATCTATTTATACAACCATTGAACCTTCTTCAGTCTCTCTAACATCCAAACCCCTTTTTGCATCATGAGTTTGAAAGAACTTCGCTTCTTTGGATTCTAGGGACTGATCTTCGGCACCCGCAATTACTTGTAACGATTAGGGATTGAGAGAAAGAATTAGGGATTTAGATGAGAAAGAACATAATAGAATTGGGAATCGGCCGAGGCCTTGGATTAGGAGAGAATAGAAATTAGGAGTTGAGAGGAATTAGGTTTCGAAGGATACTTTGTTTAATACTTTTCTTGACTGCCTATGACGTAACCCAAAGTACATATTTATAGGGTAAATACCGGAAAACCCTAATAATAATCCTAATCCGACTAAATCTCCTACTAACCATAATTATCATATCCTACCTAATATAATAAGAGGAACCCCAATAGGGCGGGTATATGACATTCCACCCCTCTTGAAATCAACATTGCCCTCAAGGTTGCAGTCGCATTTTGCCTTCTTAACCCTCCGCTTTCTTTGCTTCCAATTGCGCTCAACTCCACGAATAAACTTTTCTCGCGTCAGTCCAACTTTCCTCGACTCTCCTCCACCCACGTGACATAAGTCACGTTCTCCATAGCTGAATGATTCCTCCTCTTTTGTTTCGAAGTCCACGAAATAAGAATAAGAGAATGGTTCTTCATTATGCTCTACCTCGAGGTCTTCAAGAAAATGCTCCATAAATTCCTTCATGGGCTTGGTGGTGAAAACAAGATCCCAAACCTCTTTTCCTTCTCTCTTGGTTTGGCACAATAGCTTGAAAGAAAGAATTATGGCCCATCCACATGCCAAACTCTTTTGCACTCTTCCTCCTTCTTACTTCGATTGGGCTTGTCTCTCCTGAAGGCTCACTTGTTAAGCCCACCTTGCCTTCTTCTTTCTTTTCCTTCAAGCCTTGCTCAAACCAAGGAGGACTAATCAGACAGCCCAACGGAGGCCCAAGCCATCTCTTAAAAGTCGGCCCAACTTCTATTTCGAAGAGACTAGAGATGGACTGAGTCTCTCCCCCACTTCGGCCCAGGAAGACTATAAACTTCGGCCCACCTTTCTCTTTATGCCAGCTGGGTTCTTTTTTGTTCGGCCCACCATTTAATCCAACTAGTCCATATTCTTCTTCCCTCAAGTTTTGTCCCTCCAAGACAAATCTAACAAAATAGCCCACTGAAACTCGGCCCATGGAAGCCTGCTGCTGTGATGCACAACCCATAGTGGCCAACCAAGGTTTTTCGGGAGAAATGAATCCGCCACTATCCACATTTTCCTCGTATGCCGACCACTTCTTCTTCATCGTCCTCCACGACGGCAGCTGCTCCATCTCCTTCAATTCCTTTCCCGATGGAGCGCGGTCCCGCCGTAAACAAGGTGAGCAGGCCGAATCTGCTTCCACCTTCAGCTTCCTCTTGACCTCCGACAGCGACTCCTTCTCCAACATCTTCTTCCTCGGCCAAAGGCTGATCGACGACAGGCGTGGAGGTCGGCTCGCTTCGAGCCTTGGCTTCACGCTCGTCGTTTTCAACTCCGCCTCGTACTCCAATGGCGGCTCGAGCTCTGCCTCCTTCTTCGTCATCTTCCTCTTCAATGGCATTCGCTTTGCCTTGTTCGCCGGTGATGCTTTGGCAACCGCAAACTCTTCCTTCTTCTTCGGCGACTTCCTCAACGAACGACGGTTACCACAACGAACCCACTCTGCTTTGTAGCATCGGTCGTAGATCACCGGCCAAGGGACATGCCCGTCTGAGCCGCTAGCTTTCTTCATCTCCGACGCCTCTTCTTCGTCTCCGGCAGCGCGTCGCCCTTGGAATCGCGCCACAGGCGAAGAACCCCGACGACTCTGCTCCTCATTCTTTAGAGGGGAGTCTTCCACCCAACGGCGGCCCCATCGCTTTTCTGGCCTTACCAGCGGCTCGACGTCCTCGTCGGTGGATGCCATGGCTATAGTTGACGCCGATTGCAACGAACCCTGGCTGGTGGCCACCATCTCCTCTCAGCCTCGTCGTCCATTCCCCGTCCGTCGCGGCTTGTTCATTGTCTCCAGTTGCTTTCCTCGAAACTTCAATAGTACTGACCGGTGAAAGCGATGAATTTCTGGTCTCATTTTCGTTCGGAACTCATCGATCGGGGCTGGTTGCGATGTCGGGGAAGGTTGTTGCTGCTCATCGGAGGTCTTGGCTTCGAGACACAGTTCTGCCTCCTGCTCCTTGGCTTTCCGAGGACTCGATCTGCTATCTGTCGTCACCGCGCTCGGCTCGATTGGGAACGCAGTTTGTTCCAACCAATCTTCAAAATCCGTTTCAGCGACCAGCGGTTCGATTATGGCTGCGGTCGGAGGTGAGATTGGACTCCATCCTGTTCTCGCCGCTTCCAACTTCATTTTAAGAGCTTTGGTGAGTTCTTCGATTGAGAACCCTTCGAATCTCATCATGGCTCTGGTACGAGTGCCTGCAACCAGGCTCTGATACCACTGAAAGAACTCCGTTTCTTGGGATTATAGGGACTGATCTTCGGCACCCGCAATTACTTGTAACAATTAGGGATTTAGGGATTGAGAAAGAACAGAATATAATTGGGAATCGGCCGAGGCCTTGGATTAGGAGAGAATAGAAATTAGGAGTTGAGAGGAATTAGGTTTAGAAGGATACTTTGCTTAATACTTTTTTTGACTGCCTATGACGTAAACCCAAAGTACATATTTATATGGTAAATACCGAAAAACCCTAATAATAATCCTAATACAACTAAATCTCTACTAACCATAATTATTATTATTCTACCTAATATAATAATAGAAACCCCAATAGGGCGGGTATCTGACAGAGTTCCCCTAGTAGAGAAGCTGATGAGAGGCAGCAGGAAGCTGATGATAGGCAATGAGAGTAAGAGTGCTAGCTTGACCGTGATCTTTTATAGATTATGCATTCCGAATCCATCCTACGACGCTAGGTTCTTTAGAAGGAGATTTCATATGCCCTTCTTCTTGTTCAACTTAGTAATGACTGGTGTTGTTCAACACGACCCCTACTTCCAGCAAGGCCGAGATGTTGCAGGTCGCCTGTCATTCTCCCCAGAACACAAGCTTACTACTTCCTTCCGGATGCTTTCAAATGGATTCTCATTCGACTCCCTAGATGAGACCTTTGATATGGGTGAGACCAATGAACTACAATGCATGCATGAATAACTTTGTAATGGCATCATCTGCATCTATGGCCCTGACTACTTACGATCACCAAATATGGTGGATCTTCGCCGCCTTCTTCATCACAACGATTGGCGTGACTTCCTTGGTATGATTTGTTCAATCGACTGCATGTACTGGGAGTGAAAAAATTGTCCAATGGCGTGGCAAGGACAATTTACTAGATACAAGGGAAAAATAAACCATTGTCCTGGAAACTGTAGCGTCATATGAAACCTGGATTTGGCATGTCTTCTTCGGAAGTCCCGGATCAAACAATGACAGAAGCACGCTTGGAGTCTCCCACTATTCAATGAAGCAGTCAGATGAATTATTCCAAAAGTTAGGTATACGGTATATGGTACAATTTTTGATAAATGTTACTACTTGGCTGACATGATTTATCCTGGATTTATCCAGAATGGTTTACATTTTTGGAAATTATTAGCAACCCTAGTAACTAGAAGAAGAAGTTGTTTGCAAAATGACAAGAATCATACCGCAAGGATGTTGAGTGAGCCTTTGACATTCTACAAAAAAGATGGGTCATTATTAGAGCGATGGGTCGATATTGGGATGTACAAACTTTGGGAAAGATTATGCTAACTTGCGTTATTATACACAATATGATAGTTGGAGACCAACGAAATGAGTTTAAAGAGGAACAAGTGGAGATGATTGAATATGAGACAAATCCAGATGTCACATTGGATCCACCGGATCATGACACTCTGGCTCTTTTGGAGTACATGATAAGGCATAATAGAATTCGTAACAGTGAAGGGCATCATGCGTTGAAAGCGAATTTGGTTGAGCATTTATGGACAAGAGGAGGAGGGGAGTAAAAATGTGGTGTGGCTCTTAATTTAATTTGTGCACTTTAATTACTTGAATTTGTATTGTGTTATGAGTTTACTTTATGTATTTTGTTATACTTTGTTATCAATGTATTTTCCATTTTGTTATCAATGTGTTTTCCACTTTCTTGTCTTAATAAAGAAAGTTGTTACATTAATAATTGAACAGAAACAAAATTAAAAAGGATAAATAAAGGGTAAATTCATGGTACGAGGAGTTAGAATATTAGTTGTTTGTTGAAAACTACGATCTACAATTAAGACGATTGTAAAAGTAATTGGTTTTGACTCTAAATGAGAAGGATTCACTCGGATGTAGCTCCCCCTAACTAGTTACCATGACTTGTCGGAATGAATGAAAACGTGTGGTGGAGGTGGTTGTGAACCGCAAGGGAAGTGCAGCTAGTGATGGAACATCATTCTCTCGGTCTCTAGACCAATGAATTCAGATTAAGATACCAAGGTAGCTCTCTTTGCCTAATCGACTAAGGACTGTCTAACCTTCTCTCTCGAATTGGAGTTCGAACGACCAAAACACAACCAACCTAGGTGCTAACACGAATTAGGAAGGTTTCCCTACTTTAACCTAGATAGGAGACAAGATTTACTAAGAAAGTCCAGCTTTACAAGCCTCTTTTAGAAAAGGGGTTTTTCTCTCTACCTACGTTAGAATGGAAAAATAGATTGATAGGCAAACACACAACATAATCTTCCATGAAAATACCTCTAAATTCATATTAAAACACACCCACACATAAACAATCATTCCATACCATCAATCACATGGTAGAAGTTAGGGTTCATAAACACCAAAGTAAAAAGGGACACTACTCCATGCTAGGAGAGGGAAAAACACAAGGAGAAGGAAGAGAAACCATCATGGAGATGCTTGAATCCTTCCTTATGTAATAGAGATCTTCATTTGAGAAAGAATTTCCCAAATCCTTGCCTTGGAGTGAAACCCTAGCCTCTTCTTCCTTTTTGCTTGTCACTTTCTCTCTCAAGAATGTTGAATAAGAAGATTTCCTCACTCAAAGTATCCTCCCCCTTCTCCTTCAGCTCAAGCCTCTTTTTATACCCAGGTCGAACTCAAATCACGATCCCAATTCACGGTCGTGAACATATGGAGGAAACCATGATCTCGAATAAAAACGCACCGCTTCATTAAGTCAGTTCACGGTCTCTGGCTTGGGTTCACGGTCGCAAGACCGTGAACTGGCTTGAGTCCAGTGAGATTGAAAAACTGCTATGGACGCATGGTTGTTCATGGTCCATATGACCATGAACCCTATGCTTCTGCCGTGATTTGTGGCTGCCTCCATCCTTTGATCCGATTTTGCGTCTTTTTGTCCAACTTCAGACTACGGGGCTGGTTCCACCTACTTGAGTCTGAAACACTCTAAAACAAGGCAAAACCTTGCGTAAAACCAAACCTCTCGTAGTGCAAATGCATCAAACGTCTAAGGAAAATGAGAATAAAAAGTGTACAGTTAGGCTCGAATCAATCGTACTTATATTTCCCCCTTGCTTCATTCGCCATCTCCCGCTCCTCCCTTTTGACAGCCAATCTTGCATGTGTTGCCTTACTTGCCGCCATGTCTGCCAAACTCTTTTGAAAAGCTTCCACGCTAGAAGAATCACCACCTCCTCTTTTATTCCTCTTTTGTTGATCTCGACCTTCGAGACGATTAAGCATTCTTGGAGCCAAGTGTCAGAGCTAAGTTAATGGCAAGGGAAGTTATAGCCCACAATCAACTCTCAAAATCAGGTAAAATTACATGTAAATATTATAATAAATTGGTAAAATATAGTATTTGATAAGGTGTTAGTCCCCCCTTGTCAGTCAAATTCTACGTGCATAAATTTTTAGCCCCCCCCTCCTCATTCGAATTTTTGATTCCGCCATTGCTTGGAGCAGCCAGAAGGTGCATGAAGGTCGGGGCTATCATGTTCATCTCTTGACATAGCCAATGGAGATCCACTCTTTGGTGGAATGGGTGCAATAGAGGCATAAAAACGTTGCATAAATCTTGGACATTCTTGGAGTAGTTTTCCTACATTCTTCAAACTTCCAGTCTTTCTTCGTGTACGCCTTGAAAATAGTCTTCGCACGATCCTTATAAACAATTAATCAGAAAACTATATACATGGTTAAAAATTAGAACACTAAAATTAAGCGATTAGTTAAATAAAGATGTATTAGAATTTGGTTTACCACTAGTTGGTTAGTTACGCTCGGTGTATTAGCATTTGCATTCCCCCATGTCGCACACCACTTTTGACATGCATTCTTGATAAGCTTCCATCTAGTCTTCAATACGCCATCAGTACGACTGATCATAAAGTCATTTTCAAAATATAGATCTCCAATTCTTTTCTAGAAAGATGGCGAAAATTGATAATGATGTGAAACTTCGATCCAAGCCTTGCACAAAACAAGATCTTCAAGCATTTTGTAATTCGGATTGTGAGCATTGCCGGAAGAAGCCATGATTACTATAACAAAGAGTTTGAGAAGAAAATAATTTTTTTGTTTGGAAGGTAGGAAGAGTTTGAGAAGTATTGGAAGAAAATAAAGAATGAGTTCTATTTATAGAGATGAAAAAAATATGATCGTTGGAAATATGACCATTGGAAAATATGGCCGTTGAAAAATAGGGTCGTTGGCCAATAACACAAAAACCTCCAATTCAAACACTAAAACCCACTGACAAACACCAAAGACGAAAAGAACAATAAACAACCGGTGGTAGGCGCTCGGCCTGGCGGTGGGCTGCACGACTGCCGGTCACTCTCCTGTCCACAAGGACCACACCCCTCTTTTTGGCATTTCAGAAGGATAAAAGCCGCCCACTATTCCCTCCTTTTCCTCCTCCTCCCCCCCGTTTCCCTCCCCTATTGTGGGATTCCAACCTTTTTTTAATTTTTCCCCACCTTGTTGTGGGTGGTCTGGTCTTAGGATCAAGGATCAGACCATACCAATAGTGTATTCAGTCCCCCTTGATCCAATCCAAATGTAAATCCGGTCCATTTTTCTTCAATATTTATAAAATTCATAGGATCAAGTACTAGATAATATTATATTCGATTCTTGTGATCCGGTCCAATCATCGATTTGGTCACCAACCCAGATTTGTACCAACCCATTATCCACCCCTGCCATAAGCCCATAACCATTAGATTTCCTCGATGACCTGCCTTGTAGACCTAATTTGACGAGAGCAATGTGAATTTGTGGCTGGAGGCACTAACCCGAGAGAAATATATGATGTTTCTGTTGCATCTTTAACTGAGTTCCAAATCCCAATGTTGCAAGTTGCAACAGTGTCAATGATATGAAGACTCATTAGATCAAAATGCAGAGAGGGATATATTTGCATGTAATCATCTCTCCCAGTTTCTTGCTCAATCGTTGTTCTAATGGCTGTTCGTACATATCCTTCAAAGAAGTTAGCAAATTAATCACTCAACAATTTTTTAAGTTAATTAATGATCTCACTTTTACATAGGTTTTATATTCTACTAGTTTTTATTGCCCGCGCTCCATGTCGGGACTTATGGGCAAATTGATATAACACAATTGCTGCATTTCAGAACACGTTAGTCATGTACCTCAGTTTAGTATTGTTCATTGATTTTTATCATTGTCAATGACCAGGTTGTACCACACAATAAAATTAAAGTTTGCTCTGCCTGCATATTTAGATTGGCTCCCTCACTTATGGCCATGTTCAACGAAGGAAAAAACTTCATATAATCTTTGGTAAATTTGGTGCTGATAGGGTCAGACTGTCCTAATATTTAAATAACTATCTACAAACATCTACATTAGGTAACAAAATGGAATATAGTTCCAGATGACTTCTATTATGTCAACTTAAATTAAAGTAGTGATTTCCACCTGCAATTTCTTGTTAAAATAAACAGCAACCACCAACTGGTTACTCCTCTTTTCTTGCCTACATTCTAAAACAGCTCTGACTATAATCAGAAAGAGAACTTGGGCTTGGCTATTGACTCATGAACAATACTGAAAAATGTCAATACTCAAGCTACTCAAAAAGTAATTAACATGGGATTGGGGAAAAAAAGTAACATGGGAGAGAGAGATATGCACCAAGGCAATCAGCATTATTTTTTTACATCATAAAAATAAAGAACCAACACCATTACATACACTAACTCCACATAGATCTATTTGTTCCTTCTCACCCAAAACTTAACTACCTTCTTTGTAGTGCAAAGGCTCATTAGATAACACTTACACTGCCTAGAACTGATTGTTCCTTCTCCCACAAAATTTAACCACCTCCCCACAAAGGCTTAGTAGCAAAAGTGGTTTCCACTCAAGGAAGTTGAAAGCATGGAGAACCTGTGAACAAATGGACCTTTTCGGGCGACCAACAGGACAACATGCTCTACCCTGGGGAAAATGATAAATTGGTATCAGCATCAAAATGTAAATACTTGACCCGTTATACAACTGCAATCGACATAAAAGGAGAATCCATAATTACCTTCCACCTGCAGCCTTTGTCACAGGTTTTGACAAACCTTTGCCCTCCCTTGCTGCAGTAGGCCCCCCCCCCCAACCCAGACACCACAAATACATGAAAAGAAGAGGAACAATTCGTAAATCGCTTGAAAAATTATGAAGAGAGAACAAATCCAAGTACAGTAATTTCCTACTATTACGTGGAGAGATGAAAGCCTTTAAACCTTCTTTGATCAGTATCATGGTCGCTTTGGGACTACTCTTTCCTACCCATTCTCAACAACGGCAGATCAATCAACTCCCAACCATAATACTCGCCGTTTGACATCTTAGCTGATAAGTACTCAAAATAAATTCTTAGTATGAATGAACCCAAAAAAGAGAACCAAATCATGAGTGGGAAGGAGAAGGAAGAAACCAGAACAGAACCTGTGGATTTGGGCATTCTTTGAACCCTCTCTCTCGGCTTCAAAGTATCCTCCACCAGATTAGCTCGAGATCCGTGTATTTCCGGCCATGCAAGTCTGAGAAGAATAGAAAATAAGCTACTTGAAACAGAGTCAAGAATTAAATCGAGATGACCTGATTACGGGTTTCTAGGAGACAAAGGGATTCCTTAACCGGTACGGATTTGTGGCTTTAGATCGTCATCTTTGACAAAAAGGTAGTCGAACGGATTTGCATCATGGTGGTCTTTCCCAGATTGTAGACCCCTAAGAGAAAGCGTGAAATAACAAAGGTGAGAAAGGATAGTAAAAAAAGGGGTAAATTGAATGAAAGAAAGCACAACCTCGAAAACAAAACCTCTGATACTTACTTGCGATTAAGAATATAAAGGCCACTGTTGCCGCCTCCGTTTCAGTTAACGCTTTGAAGCAAATGAGACGATCGCTCCGATTCTGATCGATGGGGGTGGAATGGATTTTGGTGGTGGTCGTCGGTTAAATTCCTCAGTTCCAAATGCTCCTCTCTGTTGGAAGTAGAGGAGGGAGAGAGAGGGAGGGAGAGAGGGAGGGAGATGGCTTGCCACTTGCTAGAGATGATCACCTCGCCAATCTTATTTCAGTTTCCAGAGAGAGGGAAAAAGTAGAGTTTGGTAGGTTAAATGCATGGATCAAAATAAAAGACTGTCGTGGCATTTGGATCCACCAAGTAACTCTCAAAATATCTCTCTTTCTGTCAGGGTTCTCTCCTCAAGATAGCTTTATGACTGACAACAAATTGGGTATCCCGCCACCCCGCCCTAGCCCTCACTACCTACGTCAGCCTCTCTCCCTCTCTCTCTCTCTCTCTCTCTCTCTCTCCAATTGGACACAATTTTCTATAAGAGCAACCAAGAATGGAGCAGAGTGATCAACGCGTGCGAGGGATACGGAAAGGATCCCTAACCAGAAGGCAAACGATTGTCCAAAAGCAACTGAACCACCACAATCTCGTTAGGAACCAATCAAGGTTCCCCTGCACCTGCCCGCACTGGAGTTCCATCCGAGTTGAAACAGTGTTTGTGAGTCTGGATGTGTTGCGGTTACTTTATCTTGTGTCCCAAGTAACCGAGTCTTTGTGTCCTAGTGAATGTAAGTTTCCCAGTTAATGTTGTAAAGGGAAACTAAGAGTCAGAGGTTTATTCGAGGGATTAGTCTCTCCCTCAGTCACTATATATATGCTTAGCTTCGGGTCATGTGGAAGCAAGCAAGGTCACACAGTCATCAATAAAATCTCAGTCCGTGAGCTTGTTCCGAGCTCACCGTGGATTAGTCCTGTTCACAACGAACAGGGATACCACGTAAAACTTGTCCTCGTGTTTTGTTCCTTCCGCGTTGTTCGATTTCTATATGGTATCAGAGCTGATTTCGAATCATCCTAGGGTTTGATTTTCAGCTTCAAGTTCTTCAGTCCTCGCTGCTGATTCGCGTCCATCATGTCCGATGATGAGTCAAGTGCGATGTCTGCTGGGAAGACGTCCGCTGAGAAGGGTCCAGCCGATGCAGTCAACGTCATTGGTCCGACGTCCCCGTTGCTAAAAATAAGCTGGGTTTTGTCCTGGGAACCGTTGTAAAGCCCGCCTCTGGCGAGAAGCTCAACACTTGGGTACGGTGCAATGCGATGGTCGTCGGGTGGCTGCGTCAGGCCATGTCACGAGAAATCAGGTCGAGTATCAGTTCTAATTTTACGTCAAAGCAAATTTGGGATGAGTTGTAGGAGCGGTTCAGCACTGGAACCCTTCCCCGTCGCTACAAAATTCGCCGCCAGATCACAAGTTTGCGGCAGGATCGAGCAAGTGTATCCACCTTCTATGCCAAACTCTCAGCGGTGCACTTGCGGGAATTGCACTTGCAATGTCGAACAACGAACTTGGGAGTCACACGAGTCCATGAAGCTGCTCGACTTCCTTGTCGGGCTTGACGATAGTTTTGCGCACTGAAGCTTCCATTCCAGGCCTTACTGCCGAGCAAGTCGCCCAACTGCGGGCGTTCTTGAATTCAGAGCCAGCTGCGGCTCAAGTCCCATCACAGCCTACTGCCAATATATCAGGTATGTCCTCAATCGATTTATCTACAGCATGGGTTATTGATTCCGAGTGTAATGAACACATTGCTAAAGATAAATGTTTGTTTGATGGCGAGTTGGATACCGACTCGAGTCTACAGGTTCGTATTCCTAATGGAACGGGCATCACCGTTCAGGGTATTGGGAACTCAAGATTGAGTAATGGGTTAATGCTTCATCGTGTCCTGCATGTTCCCGAGTTCCAATGCAATCTATTGTCTGTCAGTCGTCTTACCACCGATCATGCTGTTGCCGTAATTTTCTTGAGTGATTTCTGGGTACTACATGACTTATGCTCCAGAGCGATGATTGGGATGGGTAGATGTGTCGATGGTCTCTACTACTTGCAAGTGTTTGATGGGCGTCATCCAGTGGCATTCACGGCAAAGCAGGCTGTTAGAGACTCTCAGTTGTGGCACTCGAGGCTTGGTCATCCGTCGGCATCGAAGCTTTCAGTTTTACAGTCTTATATTTTAAGTACTTTGGTTGTCAATAAGGACCCGTGCATGTCTTGTTTGCGGGCTAAACAAACTCGGTTACCGTTTGTTACAAGTACTGTTAATACTACGTCATGTTTTGATCTCATTCACATTGATATCTGGGGAGGATATCAACAGGCCTCGTTTTCTGGTGCTCATTAGTTTCTCACGATAGTGGATGATTTTAGTCGTGTTGTGTGGGTGTATTTGTTGAAGCAGAAATCCGAAGTTGCTCGGTATCTTCTTATGTTTCTCAACCAAGTCCAGACGCAGTATGAGAAGAGTGTCAAGCGCATCCAGGCCGATAACGGTAGATAATTTAACACCCCTGAGCTACGTGATTTTTATGAACAAAATGGAATTATTCTCCAGACTTCTTGTGTACACACTCCGCAGCAAAATGGGGTCGTTGAGAGGAAGAATCGACACCTTCTCAACACTACACGAGCACTCCGATTTCATGCTGGTCTACCGATTCATTTTTGGGGAGAGTGTGTTCTCACAGCGGCGTACCTTATAAATCGTATGCCACTAGTCACCATTCAGAATCGGACTCCTCACGAAATCCTTCTTGGTCACCGTCCGCAATACGCTCACCTGCGAACCTTTGGCTGTCTTGTCTATGCCAAGGACACTCGTCCTGGTCTCTCCAAGTTCGCAGCTCGAGGGAAACCTGGTATATTTGTGGGTTACCCTGCGCACCAGCGGGGATATTGGGTTTTCGACATTGCACGACGGGTCATCTATACTTCCTGTGACGTTTTCTTCTTAGTAGAATTCTTCCCGTTCCAGAAGCTAGGGACGTCGGCAGCCTTGCCCCCCAGCTTCGTCTTTATCCTGGCCACATGATGATGATGAAGATGAGTCAGCCGATCTTGGGGTCTTCGACATGGTGCAGGGCGTCGCTTCTTCTCTCGACGAAGAAGACCCCGCTGGCGCTGTCCAATAGGCGCCCGACGCATCCTCCCCTGCTCCAGGTTCTTCACCAGAGCTGTCCGCCAGTCCACGCGAGATCAGCTCCCCTGTCTCGCCCTCTACTTCGTCATCGCCTTCCGCCAGTGATCCAAGTCCCAGTACTGCTTTGGGGGGCACAAATGACGCTTCCAGTTCCTTGCCCTCGCCCGCGTCTCCGGCCGAGCAAGCTCCACGTCACAGCAAGCGCATTGTTCGTCCTCCGGTCCGTCTTCAAGATTATGACACAGACCTTCCTGGTTTACGTCCGCATGCGCAGCATGCTTCCTTGTATCCTTTGAGCAACCATGTTACGTACGAGAGGCTTTCCCCCGAGCATCGCGCCTTTGTCGCCAATGTCTCGGCTACGTTTGAACCTAAGTACTTCTGACAGGACGTTCGTTATGAGCATTGGAGGAAAGCAATGCAAAAAGAAATCAATGCTCTCGAGGCCAACGGAACATGGGTGTTGGCAAATGCACCGCCTGGCAAACGCATCGTCGACTGTAAGTGGGTCTACAAGGTCAAGTTCAAGCATGATGGTTCTTTCGATCGGTATAAAGCTCGTTTAGTGGCAAAAGGTTTCACCCAGATCGAAGATATTGACTATCACGATACTTTTGCTCCGGTGGCCAAGCTCGTCACTGTTCGATGCTTAATTGCCATCGTCGTCAGTCAGAAATGGTTTCTCCACCAGCTCGACATCAACAATGCGTTTTTGCATGGCGATCTGCAGGAAGAAGTCTATATGCGAGTTCCTCAAGGCTTTTCTCGCTTTGGTGATTCTCGTGTCTGCCGGTTGCAGAAGTCTCTCTATGGTCTACGTCAGGCATCGAGAAATTTGTACCAAAAGTTTTCTCGTGCACTCCTTGGGTTACGGTTTGTCCAAAGCCGTGCGGATCACTCGTTGTTCACTTATCGGTCTGGTTCTAGTTTTGTTGCTGCGCTTATTTATGTCGACGATGTCATTCTCGCCGGCAATGATGAGAAGTTCATGCAGCGGGTCAAGGATTTTCTTCATGCCGAGTTCACTATCAAGGATCTGGGTAACTTGAATTATTTTTTGGGTATCGAAGTTGCCCGTTCACGTCAAGGTATTGTGCTCAACCAACGCAAGTATGTCCTGGATATACTAGCTGACTGTGGGTTCGAAGGCACTCGTCCTTGTGCCACTCCTATCGAGCAAAACCATCAACTGGGTCGTCATCCCTCACCACCAGCTCCTGATCCCTCGAGTTTTCGGCGTCTCGTGGGGCGGTTGCTTTACCTTACAGTCACCCGTCCTGATATTCAGTACGCAGTCAACATACTCAGTCAGGCAGTTCATGCGCCTACACAAGCCCACGTTGATGCTTCTGTACGCATCTTGCGTTACTTGAAGCAATCTCCTGGTCGTGGTCTCTTCTTCCCAGCTCATAATCCTCTTCGTCTCGAGGCTTACTGTGATGCTGATTGGGGTGGTTGTCCTACCACTCGTCGTTCCACTACCGACTATTTCATTAGTCTTGGCAGTGCTCCCATTTCTTGGCGTACCAAGAAACAATCTTTCGTCGCCCGGTCCTCTGCCGACGCCGAGTACAGAGCCATGGCTACCACTGTCAGTGAGATTGTTTGGCTCCGTTGGTTGCTCTCCGAGCTTGGACACCCTTCCACGCCTGCCACTCCTCTACATTGCGACAATCAAGCCGCCCTGCATATCTCTGCTAACCCTGTGTTTCATGAGCGTACTAAACACGTTGAAATGGATTGTTACTTCGTTCGAGAACGTGTTCTCTCTGCTGATATTGCTCCTTGCAAGATCGCTACTCATGACCAGCCTGCAGATTTGTTTACTAAGGGCTTAAGCGTGGATCAGTTTGGTCATCTACTTTCCAAGCTCGGCATGTTGGATATTCATGCCTTCGCTTGAGGGGGAGTGTTGCGGTTACTTTATCTTGTTTCCCAAGTAACCGAGTCTTTGTGTCCTAGTGAATGCAAGTTTCCTAGTTAATGTTGTAAAGGGAAACTGAGGGGTCGTTTGCTTCAAGGATTTGGTACCAAAAAACCAACTATCAAGGATTTAGGTACAATCCGTTGTTTGCTTGCACATTTTTTGGAGACCAAATCCGTGGGGCCCACGGATTTTAAGGGTCCAAATCCGTGGACCCCACGGACTTATAAATCCCACATGTTGATGTGGGATTTGGAATATGGCATAAATCCTTGATGAGATTTTACCCATATACCCTCATGCACTTTTAATATTCCAAGGTTGCCCTCAAATTTAACTATTATACATTATAATTAACAATAAATGAATAATATAAACGTTCAATTAATGTGCAAACATGAGTTAGATTTTTTATATCATTTCTTGTGTTCTAGTTTTCTTTGACCTTTTTATGGAACGTGTAATTCTTTGTTCTCCCGATCCTAATATATGTTGTTATATGTCACTTTTGAAAAGGAGGACAAAGAATTGGTAATTGATTATGTTACGTTAAAAGTTAAAATGGAATTTTCTCGTTTATTATTATTGTCCATGTGGCAACATTATGCTTATTAGTATGTATTGTCCTTGTTTTGTGTACATATCATAAACATGTCAAACATATAGAAAATGATAGTAAGGTAATTTTGAACTTCTATCCTTGTTTTGTGTACATATCATAAACATGTCAAACATATAGAAAAGGGCAGTAATGTAATTTTTGACTTCAAGTAGTAAATCCCACACCTTTAAATCCATGATAAAAACATCCCAACAAACAAAGGATTGTTACAAATCCATGATGCCTCAAATCCTTGATAAATCCTTGGGTTTTTAAATTACAAAACCCTCATTTTTAAATCCATGAAGCAAACGACCCCTGAGAGTCAGAGGTTTATTCGAGGGATTAGTCTCTCCCTCAGTCACTATATATATGCTTAGCTTCGGGTCATGTGGAAGCAAGCAAGGTCACGCAGTCATCAATAAATCTCAGTCCGTGAGCTCGTTCCGAGCTCACCGTGGATTAATCGTGTTCACAACGAACAGGGATACCACGTAAAACTTGTCCTCGTGTTTTGTTCCTTCCGCGTTGTTCGATTTCTACAGGATGTGCAGTGAAAGCAGTCTTGATGCACAGGAAATGCCTCTGCTGGGGGTTTTCTTTTTTCAATATAAAACAAATAATCTGACTACCTGTGAGTGAAAGAAGAAGTGAGCATTGAGTGTCACAATTATGGGACGCTAGCAATGATGGCAAATTTTGACATGAACCATGATATGATCTGTCTGAAGCGGGTATACTATCTTACTCGTAGTAGATTTGGGCGGGGCATAGGTGTTGCTTCCGACCTGTCCGTCCTGCCTGTTCTCGAACCGTTCTATTGATCATTATCTAGATGTATTTTTCTATATTGATCTTTCTAAAACTATATTATCATTTCAAATAAATTTTGAGACCATATCTTTCAATTATTTAGATTCAATTATTCCTTCACTCATTCACTTACGAAGTGTTTCTCTATCTACTCTCGTTAATGGTTAAACTTTGACGTTGTTTTTTCAAATAACATATAAAAATGGGTCAACGCCCCATCTTGTACTCGCGGGTATTACTCGACCTGACCCGTATCTAGTACAGGGTTGGTATATATATTGAAGTACCGCTCTCACCTGATGCCCTCACTAGATCATAGGTCTTTCCGGCCAAAAGAAATAATGCCTCTGAAATAAGGTAAGAGTAAAAGAGTTAACAAATTGATTGTTTCTTAACCTTCTACCAATAAGTTTAGAGAGGAAGCAATAAGGTTTTTTCTCATTATCTAAGATAAGCCCAGGGCAATGGTTGAACAACAAATTTACAACACTGAGAATAATAAAGAATGGTAATCTGTATGCAACCAAACTTCTTATAAAAGAGCATGTTTACTACTAAGTAGGCAGCTTTGTGAAAGTTTCAGGGATGTATTACAGTTTAACTTGAAGGGGTAATGAAGGTACGAAAGTAAAACTATAATAGGTTATTTAGTTTTAGCCTCTAGATTTCGGGGTCGTTTGGACGAGTTATTTGGGCAGTGAGTTATTTACAAATAACTTAAAACAAGTTATTTGAAATAACTCATACCCATGTGTTATTTCGAAATAACTCGTTTTACCACTCTGCTTTTACCAAATACTACATGTCAAATACCACATTTGCATGGTTTAAGCAAACGAGATAATTTATTTCAACTACCACTGAAATAACACTGAAATACCACATGAACAATAAATGAGTTATTTGACTCTAGAAATACCACATTGACAACTAACCCATCAATAGAGAGAGAGTGGGAAAGGTAGAGAGAGATTCTTCTATGCCCTCTCTCCTCCAACAACGGTTGTTTTCATGGCAAGCTTGGAGCCGTTGGCAGAGGAAATCTGCCACAACTTGAAGCCTCCTGATGGATCCCCTGCAAAGACACCCATCCCACCCAGCAAAAAGTCAAAATGCTCGAGCGATGGGGGATTTTCGGGTGAAGGAATGGCTCAATTCGCCGTCGTCATTGCAAGAGAGAACTCTGCCCAGATTGAAGATGCGGAAATGGAAACGGAGAATACGGAGAAGATGAACCAAGAGCCACGATCTGAAGCTAACAATTTCAATGCTTCCCCCCGAGCCTCCTATAAGGACTCCGTGCTGGGGAACTCACCGATGCCGGAAATCCCTAATGGGGAGGACCTCATGTCCGATGAATCAGAGGGAGAGGATAACGACGATGACCCGGACTGCCCCACGATCCGGGTGAAGAAAAAGACCGTTGCGAGGATCCGGTACAGATGGCAGCGAGCGATCACCTTCAAAGTGTTGGGGAAGAACTTCTCTTTCCCCTACATCCATAGGCGAGTGCGAAACTTATGGGCAAGAATGGGAGGGGTGAAGATTGGGGATATCGGCAATGGCTTCTACCAGACAATCTTTGATACCCAACTCGATCATGATCGAGCCCTCTATGGAGGGCCGTGGACGATAGATGACCACTACATCGTCTCATAGCCTTGGCGGTTGGACTTCGACCCAGATTTCGACACTATCAACAGAATGAGTGTTTGGGTAAGACTCCCTAGACTCCCACTGGCTTACTTCGATGAAGACATCTTAACTGATATTGGTAACAAGCTGGGTAGGCCGGAGAAGATTGATCACAACACAGAGAATGGGGTTAGAGGAAACTATGCCAGGCTATGTGTGGAAATTGATTTACGAAAGAGGCTTGTCCCCAAATACAGACTGAAGCGGCGTGTGCGACGAGTTGAGTATGAGGGGCTCCATGAAATTTGCTTTGAGTGTGGAAAGTATGGACACTTCTTGGATGCCTGTCCAGAAAAAATGCCAGCAGCAGCTAATGACCCAAGTGTGCACACAAGTGGGGAAAAAGAAACACAGTAGGCAGCGGAAATGAACAACATCAGGCCTGAACTTCTTGAAGACTTCGGACCTTGGATGATGGTGTCTCGACCAACACGAAGACCAATTCAGAAGAGTAAGAAGGCCGAGCAAGCTTCTTCTGTGAAGACTAGGGGCAACCAGAAAGAGACACAGAGGGAAGGGTCCAGATTCAGTGTCCTTAACGGAGCGATGGAGGAAAGGCAGGAATCGGAAAAGGGACAACAGAAACATCAACAGAGCAAGGAGAACGTGGTGGAGAAAGTACCAGAGAATTTGAGTGGGGAAAATGCTACAAGTAAAAAGGAAAGATCTACCAAGGAAAATGAGGAGGACAAGACCAAGAACACAACAGAGAAAACCATGAAGACCAAAACTCAGGGCAAGAAGGAAAACCAGAAGACTCCGGGGGTTAACCAAAAGCAGAAGACTAAGCCTGCAACTGTTCCCCTGGTGACGAAGCCTAAACCCAAGATGAATGAGCAAAGTCAAAGTGCGAGTAGAAGCTCACCAACTGTTAAGGGGGAAAGGGCTAATGCCAAAGGAAAGGAGATAATGGGGATCAAGAACCAGGGGCACAAACCACACTACCTCAAAGGTGTGACCATGGGGAAGGAGAAACCAATATCCCCAACCCTTGTTTCAAACCCGAACAGACAGGAGAAAGAGAGTGTGAAAGAAGCCAAAAGCAAACCCCCTGATCCAGGGGAGTTACCTCCTAAGAAGCTGGACTTTGATGTTGGCATGGAGGATGCTTTACAAGGATCAGAAAATATCCCTCCCTCGGATACTCACAAAGGAGGAGTTGACATGGGAGCAGAGGAGACGGCGATGGCCGTCGACATTGCCTGAATATCACCCCTGGCTTTCTGCAGGGAAACCACGCTTGTCATTTTCCAATGATTAAGGTATTTTCCTGGAACTGCAGAGGGGCGAGACACCCCAAGTTTAGGTCTTCTTTTGAGTTCTACAAGAGTCAGTACAAACTGAATGTGGTATGTATTGTTGAGCCTAGAATCAGCGGTGTTGATGTCATTGATGTCATCAAGACCCTAGGCTTTGATTCATGGAAAGTTTCTGATGCAAGGGGCTATAGTGGGGTAATATGGATCCTCTACGACAGTACCTCAACCAAGGTTACTAATGTTGACATACAGAACCAATTCATCCACTTCAAGTGTAGTATGGAAGGAGTCTCGGAATGCTACATGACTGCAGTTTATGCCAGCCCGAACGAGTTTGAGAGAACGAAGCTCTGGGATGCACTCTGCAGCATCAACAGGCAAACCAAACTGCCTTGGTTGTTGTTTGGAGATTTTAACTCCATAACCAAACCCTCTGAGAAGCAAGGAGGAGCTAGATTCAATCCAGCAAAGGTGAAAGCCTTCAACAACTGAATTGAAGACTGTGGCCTCCTTGACTTAGGGTTCACGAGCCCTAGCTTTACTTGGTTTACAAGCAAGTCAAAAAACAAAGAAAGACTGGATCGGAGTCTCTGTAACGTGGCTTGGCAGCAAAGTTTCCCGGAAACAACAACCTACCACCTCACAAAGATCAGACCAGAGCATAGACCTATCCTCACCTGCAGTGATGGACCGGTGGACAAGAGCAATCTGGGGAGAAGATTCCAATTCTTGGCCTCATGGCTTAGCCATGAGGAGTTTAAACCTTTTGTCTCTGATTCTTGGAACGAGAACGACTTTGACTTTCTTCCTTCCCTGCAGGTCCTTACTGAGAAGCTTAAAGAGTGGAAGTGTGGAACAAAGAGGTCTTCGGAAACATCTTTAAAAGGAAGAAAGCTTTGGCTAAAAAGCTTAACTCCCTGGAATGGTAAAACGAAAGGAATCCCACCAACCACTCCCTTCTTGCTGAGCAGAGAATAAGGGAAGAGTTGGAAGAAACCCTGTGGCAAGAAGAAGTCCTGTGGCTGCAAAAATCTAGGGCAACTTGGATCGGTCAAGGAGATCAGAACACTAGGTTCTTCCACACGAGCACAATAACTAGAAGGAAAAGAAACAAGATCAAAGGGTTGAAGAATGATGTAAACCAATGGATCACTGACCCTGAGGTACTCCAGATGATGGCTAGGGACTATTTTGTGAAGCTGTACACAAGGGAAGAAGGGGAGGACAAGCCATCCATTGCAGCTAACTTCCCTGAAGTGAACGAGGCGCTGCTTAATGACCTTGCAAGACCTCCCATCCTGCTTGAAGTGAAGCAGATTGTGTCTAAGATGGGAGGACTGAAGGCACCAGGCAAAGATGGCTTTCATGCCATCTTCTACCAAAAGTGATGGGATGTTGTTGGCCCTGACTTCAGCATGTTCATTGCCTCCTGCTTCATTAACCCTGAACGTATCAAGAGCATCAACGAAACCCTCCTGGCCCTGATCCCCAAAGTGGAGGCCCCTTGCTCCATGAATCAGTTTCGCCCCATTAGCCTTTGTAACGTGTCTTACAAAGTGGTGGCCAAGTGCCTTGCTGACAGGATTAAGCCTCTCATGCCCCAACTTGTGAAATCCAATCAGTCAAGTTTCGTTCCTAACAGACATATCTCTGACAATATCCTAATTTTGCAGGAGACTGTTCACTCAATGTCCAATAAAACGGGGAAGAAAGGCGCTATGCTGCTCAAGATAGACCTTGCTAAAGCTTACGATAGGCTAGACTGGAGGTTTCTTGAAGAAACACTTCATGCGGCCAAGATTCCAAATGATGGAATCAGACTTATCATGAGCTGTGTCACCACCATAGAACTGCAAGTTCTCTGGAATGGAGGAGAGACAGACAAGTTCATACCCAACAGAGGCTTAAGACAGGGATGTCCACTATCACCCTATCTCTTTACTCTTTGCATTGAACTATTAGGCCATTGCATTCTTAGGGAGGTTAGGAATGGTAGATGGAAACCATTGAAGCTGTCCTGTAAAGGACCTGAACTTTCCTACCTTTTCTTTGCTGATGACCTTGTCATCTTTGCTGAAGCTAGCCTCAGACAAGCTGAGGTGGTCATGGAATGTATTGAGCAGTTCTGTGAGGCTTCGGGTGAGCTCATAAGCAAAGAAAAGTCTCGTGTGCTGTTCTCTAAGAATGTGAAAACCTTTGATAGAACTTGCATTTGTAACCGCCTTGGTATCCAGAGTACCAATGACCTTACCTTGGAGTTCCTGTTTTACACGGTAGAGTCACTAGAAATACCTACAGATACATTCTTGAAAGTATTGACTCTAAACTGAGCTCGTGGAAATCTAGAACCCTCTCCTTGGCAGGGAGAGCCACCCTTGCCATTTCTGTCTTGAATGCTATTTCGATTTATGCCATGCAAACCTCCTTTCTTCCTATGTCTGTTTGTGATGAAATCGATAAGAAGATTAGGGGTTTCGTGTGGGGTTCTCATGATGGCAAAAGAAAAACCCACCTTATCAAATGGGAGGACCTTTGTAAACCGAAGGACCAGGGGGGCTTGGGTATTAGATCTGCCAGAAGCCTCAACATGGCTTTCATGGTCAAGTTGGTCTGGCAGATTTTGAATAATGAGAATTCCTTATGGGTCCAGGTTTTCCAGGGAAAATACTTCAAGCATAGGGATGGGAAGATCACCTCAATGAAGAAGAGTAATCACTCACCACTCTGGAAGGCGATCCTCAAAGCTATGCCATTGATGAAGTCTGCTACGAATTGAAGTATCAGAAATGGACGAAGCACTAGCTTTTGGACACATCCGTGGTTGGAGGCAGGGCTGGTCCTGGAAGATTTCCTTCTCGTGGATATTCCAGAACATGAAAGGGAAGAACCCGTCTGCAATTGGGCTATGAGTTCGGGAGAATGGGATTGGGAAAAGCTTGCTGGCAAGCTACCTAACGATCTACTTTCTCTTATTGCAGGTACCCCAACC
Organism: Linum tenue; assembly: GCA_946122785.1. Lineage (NCBI taxonomy): Eukaryota > Viridiplantae > Streptophyta > Magnoliopsida > Malpighiales > Linaceae > Linum > Linum tenue. The sequence goes on along the minus strand of CAMGYJ010000008.1, from coordinate 68,710,245 downwards.
CCTAAGCCTGACCTGGGTGAGGATACTATGATTTGGGGCATCGAACCTGATGGGCGATTTTGTCTCAAATCCGCGTATTATCTGGTGGCGAACGAGCTGGAGTAGGAGCATGAAGGGGACTGGAAGCAACTCTGGAGGTGGAAAGGCCCCAATAGAATCAAGTTCTTCCTTTGGCTGACACTACACGGGAGATTGCTGACGAATCAAGAGAGAGTGAGAAGGAAGCTTACAACTGACGGAAAGTGCCCACACATGGCATGTAATGGCGAGGAAGAATCAGTCGAACACGTCCTACGCAATTGCAAGAAGATGAAGAACTTATGGAGAATGCTTAGACACTCTGTCGCTGAACAAAGCCAGTCCACTCCCTTCAAGAAGTGGTTGGTCAGGAATATCAAATGCGAGGAGAAGGGTATTTATTTTGGCATCATCCTTTGGCAGATTTGGAAACAGAGAAATGAAGAAGCAATGGAGGAGAAAGCTTTCAACAAGCAGAGCCTCCTGCACAGGATTCTTGCTTATTTTAAAATTGTTCGACAATCACAAGTCCTAAACAATAAGATTTGCAGTGAGGAGCCCATTAGGAAGGAGACTCAGAGTCTGGGATGGACTCCCCCACAGGAGGGATGGGTGAAGATCAACACTGACGGGTCTGTGTTTGCAGAAGACAAAGCTGCAGCAGGAGGCCTCATCAGAGATCCATTAGGTCGTTGCCTTGAGGCCTTTGCAATCAACCTGGGTTCCTGTTCAATCACGGGAGCAGAATTAAAAGCAGTGGAAGCGGGGCTCTCTGCAGCATGGAGAAGGGGATTCCGGCGTGTTATCCTCTGCCTGGATTCTACTACGGCAATCAACATCATTCAAAATGTGAAGGACTGATCACAGACACGGCATTCTTGCCTTGGAAATCAATCGTCTGCTTTCATTGAACTGGGAAGTCTCTATCTCCCACACCTATAGAGAGTGCAATTTTGCTGCTGACTTTCTAGCCAAGAAAGGGCATAGTCTGCATTTTGGCACACATTTTGTTGACTCAAATGACCCAGGACTTCGGTACTGGTTATTGTATGATGTAATGGGTTTGTTCCAAGAACGTTCTGTTATTTGTAGTGCTTAGACACCATTGGTGTCTGTTTTGTTACAAAAAAAAAAAAAAAAACTAACCCATCCAAACAACCCCTTACCTTGAAGGGGTCATGAAGGTACGAAAGTAAAATTCTAATAGGTTATTTAGTTTTAGCCTCTAGATTTCGGGGTCGTTTGGACGAGTGATTGTGTAATGAATTATTATAAGGATAAAACAACTCACAAAATGGTTCTGTAGTATTTGTGAGTTATTTCAGAATAATTTCCCCCATGTGGTATTCTCAATAACTCATCATTGAGTTATTTTAGAATAACTCGGTACAAATAACCCATCAGAACCTTTTGCACACAAACGGGTAATTTGCTACCAAATAACTCATAACAATAATCCATCCAAACAACCATATAGTTAAGATAAGAAAGACAAACTCCGGATTCCTGCTGAAAATTTTCCCTGACCTTGGCTGGCCCTGTCTAACCTGCCCCTGCAGAGTCAACTTAAAAAACTGACTTGCCCAACCCCTCATTCCTTCTTGACCCTGTCTGACCCGTTAGGATCGGGGCTAAGTTGAGTAGGGCCCGGGTCAGAAGGTCGACCATGTGCACAACTGTTTTGGAAAATTATAATTTGGTACCCAATTTTTTTACAATTAGTAACTAAATTTTAATTTTTTTTACAAATAGGTCCAAAATTTTTGATGGAAATTATATTTTGGTACCTTTATATTTTGTCTCTTATGTAATAGTCAATATGTTGGTATGAGGAATTTCAAGACAATGAAGACATTATGGGTCATAGGTTCAAAAAGTGACCCGCCCTAAACTGACCTTGATCATATCCGACCCGCTCCGATCCTAAACTGACTCTATAGATAAACTGACCCTCCCCGACTTTGAGAGTCAGGATCGGAACGGAACAGGGCGGGTCAGTGAGTATCTAGAATAATGCTTACCGCTCTACTCCAAATTAGAGAATTAAGGGAATATTAGCACGAGATGAGAGCATATAGTTCCTTTTATTTTATGGTGCAAAAAAAAAAAAAAAATCGAAGTAGGTAATACCAACTGACACTTGAGCTTCTCTTAGCCCTTGCGAACTATAAGCTTTGCCCAATAAAATGATGCTACTCTTGGCGTTTAATTCCCCTCCTTTCTAAAATACCATAGCGATACATATGATTGGATCTCATGGTAATGGAACTTTCTACATTGTGCTTTTTAACAACATGAAGGTTCTACTATTTTAAACTTGTGCTACTTTGTTTTTTTTTTTTTAAAGATGTGCTATTGGTTGAAATCAACCCTTGGTTTTATCTTTGTCCACTAGCAGGTGGTTAGCTCAAGTCGTCAAGAGGATCGGAATATGTTTGAATTGGAGGGCATGAGACAATCAGACAAAGGTATCTTAAGAAAAAATATTAGATAACCCTTTGGAAGGCTTCCGAGTAAATTAACAAATACATACATGACAATGCCCTCATGCTCAAGTCAATAACTGGTTAATATCAGGAGGAAGTTAACCTCATATTGCTCTATCCGTATCCAGTGGTGAGTAGGGCTGGAAGTTTGGTACCGGTATTTGGGATGTACTGAATACTGTATCGAATTTGTCTATATTTGGTATTACTGAATACACGTATTATTTTGTGGGATTGAGATTGAATTTCAATTGTTATTCGGTATTAGGGATTACAGGATTGAGATCGGAATATACCGAAATACCGATGAATACCGAAATATAAGCTAGTGCGAAGACATTCTTTATGGAACGAAGGGGGTTTTGTTTAGCTGTCTCTTTGAAAAAAACAAGTGTCTTCCTAATGTGAAGAGTATGTCTTACGGTAGCGATAGTCCCATCTTCGAGACTTACAAGTCAAAATGATAGAGGCATAGAAACTCCGATCGGGGTTGTGCCTACCCTCGGCGAGAATTGGACATTACTCGATAAAATTATGTCTGTGTGCACTTCTAACGAGATACGGGGAACAAACTGGCGAATCTACAATAACCAAGGGCTCTGTGCATTGTCGAAGAAGTAAGCATAATATGTTTATAATTATAATGCCATCTTTGTAAAGATAGGAAGATTTTAGGTTGTTTTCAATTTTTCTTGGCACTATCAAGATTCCAACACCATTAGACCATATCCAATAAGCAAGAGCTAGAATGCTAGAATGCTATATTTAGTTTGAAACTTTGGCTCCAAATGTGAGTTTTGCCCAATAAGGAGTGTTGTAATGTCAAACTTTCTCTTTTTTGTGATTATGTAGTTTAGTGTCGGTTTCTTAATTTTAATTACATAGTTTGTAAATTATTTTTAGAGTAAATGCAATTTATTAATCAAATTATTCTAACATTTCAAATTATTAGTCAAACCTTTCAAAATACAAAGTAGAAGCCAAATCTTCTATAACGAATTAAAATATTAGCTATTTGTCAATTGTCGTTAATAATTTTGTAACTAACATCAGCGTGACTAACATAACTGCGACAAGAAGTTAACATTTGGCTAATACCTTGTATTTCAAGACGTTTGGCTAATAATTTAAAAAATTTGACTAATAAATTGTATGTACTCTTATTCTTATGTAGGTAGTAATAATTAATGAAGACAAACATTTCAATGTAATATTTTTTAAATTTAGACATAAGAAAATTATCGTTAAATATGATGTCATCAATGAAGAAAACACAATAATTGATTGAGATAACCATAGATTCATAACATGTTTGTAAGTCGGTGTTGTGCCATAAACTCTCATTCAGCTTTGACCATTATTGCATAAGGAAAGTAGTAGTAGCTTTAACCATTATCTGCGCACAAGACACGTAGGAGAGTAGTAGTTTGAAGTGTCAAAATAAAGAAAGTAGTATGTGTTATTGATGTATTCCCATGTTGTATTGATATATTTCTTTACTTGTTGTATTTTAAGTGTAAAAAATACACTTAAAATAAAACAATACATTCAATCTCATCTTGTTGCCTCTGATAACAAGCTCTAGTTTGAGGATTGTATCGAGAAAGATTAATTCTAATTGTCATCATCTTGTGTACATTGGTGACTGATAGTTTTCCATCGAGAATATAAACTCACGTTGGTATGTGAAAATCCTTATCCTTTAGAAGCAAAGATGACTCCCACTTTTTACCAAAAACAAAAAAAAGATGACTCCCACTCGCCTAAAAAATTTGGTCATACTTTGATAATGACCAACGACACCATCCTCCTAAATTTCAATCCAAACTTTGCATAGAAATTCATCTTCAACCTTTTTCAAATTCGGACGACAATTATATTGAGACATGATCAAGAGTTTAGAAGTGGTGAAGTAGTAGTAAAAAAATGTGGCATATTTATAGGGAAAATTGGAAAAAAAGTTTAGAAGGTTAAAATAGCCATTGTGAATAATTGAGGGACTGAAAGTGAATTTGTTATTTTATATTTACTACAACGGTTGTTTGGGAAGGACAGAAGCGCATCAGGTCGCGTGTCACACAAATGCAGGGAAGGGAAAGGGCGACAGGACTAGCACGAGGCGAATGCGCCCTTCCGACGCGTATGGCGAAGTGGGGAGGCCGACCCATTTGATTAGCAAGTTTGTCAAATTGGCTCTAATTGTTGACTCTGGCAAACAAGTGGTTCAAGGTTCGTCTGGTCGAATCCAAATCTCTTGGTTGTCTCGGATTTGCGTTGAAAAGCATAGAGGAGAAGTGCTTGTGAAAAAACGAAGGGAGAGAAAATATTTGATTGACTCATATTAGTTAAATAGTAAAATTGGCATGCGTTGAATGTATTTGACTAAGTTTGACAAGAAAATTGGGCAAGAGAACTCAGTTATGGTCAAACCTTATTTAATATGCCAGTTTCAACCTAATTTATCAATATGTTGATGAATTAATGTCCAAGTAGGTGATATGAGCTAGCTATTTGTTTGTGTTACAGAATGCGCGTTGAGCCTACTAATTATCCTCGAGGTAGCTCGACTAACAATGATTTTTTATTGGGCCAAAATTATTATTAAATATTTATACATAATAGATATTTTGGGATTATTATCCCGTAATTATTTTATTCAAGCATTATTAAGGAATTTTATTGTTTGATTTTCATTTATGTGTGAATATTCACTTATTTTTCATCATATTTGCATCCTCTTATTCAGGGGTGGACCCAAGTAGGTCTAAGGTGTGTCGTTCGACACACATTCGCCCGAAATTTTTGTGAGAGATCCCAGTTTTGTCGGTATAAAATATTTGATCCCGAAACTTTCGACACACCTTTATTATGCTTAAAGAAATTTTTTGTTAAAAAGTTACATATATGTGTATATATACAGTGTTTATTTAGTTTTTATTAATAATAATGAATAAAATAATATTTAGTTTATTTGAAAGCCTGCAACCCTTCATTATGAACACGGGCACAAAGCTTCTCCCCTGCCCTTTTAGATATCATGTCAAGGAAATATAAGCGCTTCAATGAAATGCAAGAAATTGATAAGATAGCTAGAATTTAGATGAATGGTGGAAAGAGGATAGTGCACTTATTATCCTTTGGTTAATTTTCTTTGGAAGTTAATACTGACTTTACCTATTGCAACAACAAGCTGTGAATGAGTCTTTTTAGCTATAAAGTTAATCAAAGACAATAATCAATTATGTGTATAAAAAGGATTTGATTTGTAATATAATTAATGTATGTATTTTATAAACCTTTTAGAATACGAAAATTCATTGTGATTCTTTAATAAACAATGACATTTTCAACTTTATGAATTTATTTTATTTTTATTTATTTAATATTTTATTATTATTGGTCCACACAACCGTTTAAAAATCCTGGTCTGTCACAACTCTTATTTCCGTTCCAAACTAAAAAACAATCCACTTACACTAGTTGTAATTTTCACCTCAACTTACACCCCTCAAATCTGCATTCTTATTTACCGAACAGGATGCAACATTTGAATTTTAAATGCTAACATAAATTTTATTCCACAATGTTTTTCTCGAAGAGACTTCCAACGCAAATATGATGGGAAATATGAAAGGGAAAACATGGACGCCACCACAGTGTCAGGGAGTACGTATGATCATTTCTCATAATTTTTATAGAAACATAATTAATGAAATAGCCAAGAAAATGATAATAATTTATATGTGTAATTAGCAGGACTGTCGTCTGATCGACATGTTGTTTTTTTTCCAAGAAATGTCAAGAGAGAACCTATACAGTCTACCCAGACCCTGCCCAACCCAATACATTAGTGAAGCCAACCAACAAAGTCAAAGGCACATAACTCTAAAGGGGAGAGTAACAGTGCTTTCTGCGCCACTCTATGGGCAGCCCTGTTAGCAGTCCGAGAGACTGGGCATGAGGCTGGACATGCTCAAAGACCACCTTATTTCTAGACTTCCAGATCCTCCATAATACACAAACGTATAGGAGAATGTGGGTTTGGGGGTGCTCAGAAAGCATAACATGTCGCCACCAGAGACTGAAGTTCACAGTCGGGGCCGAGGTGATGAAATCATTTAGACCCATGAGCGACCACAATCTTGTGGCCAAGGGGCATTTGAAGAACAGATGTTCAAGACTTTCCGGTCTTCTCAAGCAAACTGGGCAACGAACTAGACAGTTTACTCCTCTAGACTTGAGTGCTACTACTGTTGGTAATATCACTCTAAGGCACTGCCAGATAAAGAACTTCAGCTTCGGAGGGGTTAGCATGTCCCATGTTTTTTTCCAGATAGAAGAATCAATGATTTGGACCAGTGGTTTTTGGCTCGAAGCTAAGGAGAGCTCTAGAGCTAGATGGTATCCCGTTTTGACTGTATATGAACCATTTTTTGTGTAATGCCAAACTCTCGAATCTCTTTGTTGGCATCTCGGGAGTGGGGTTTTACATATAAGATTTACCGTTATAGGATCAAAGCAATACTGCAGCCTTGGGACATGCCACTCTCCTCTATTTTCCCTGATAAAGAAGGAGACTCTTGGGGAGTTAGTTATGTTCGAAAGGCGCACCAACGGAGTGATGGGTTTGTCTGCAATAACCCACTTATCTTTGAAGGCCACAATGTCTTGCCCATCTCCAACTTGCCATCTTAACCATTGGAGAAGGAGGTCTCTTCCAAACAGAATACTCCTCCACCCCCATGAAGGATTCGAGCCTAGGTTAGCTTCCAACACTGAACCATGCTGAAAGTATCGACCTTTATCGACCCCAAAGCCATAATGTCTCAAAACGAGGAGGCCATAGAGAAACTATTTATTATTCCTTTGTCTCGAACTTCGTGAAGACTTCTGAGCAACCGACTCATCAGCAATGACTACGTCATCACCTAGAACGGCGTACTCTCTAAAAGGGTGGTCGTCCACTGAATCTATTTAATAAATTAAGGTATTATATGGTGATCAATACAAGAGATTGACCACTATACCTATTGGAAAGAGCCCTTATTCGAGAACTGCCCGTTGCGCTAGGTGCTAAAGCATGGGTGTTTTGTATCCATTGAGCAAAAACAGGTTGTAATTGTATAGCAGTATCTGAAAACATATCTTGGGGTCGCCCTAAGGCGCTCATGGTATCATTATGAATATATAAACCAAAGCGAAAAACTCCTAGGTAAATTAAGGATAAAATGTTGGAACCTCATGGGTAAGACCGATCCAGGTAACCATAAAGAAAGAACCGCCGCCCGACTGAACTGAAAGGAGTATATCGAGGCTAGAGCTTGGTGCGCTAATAGGGGTGGATTCTCCCCCAGTTTTTCGAACATATTCCCCTCCTCTCCTTTCAGTCGAGCAACTTCGTTCCTTCGCCCTTCGGGCTCACTACTTCGTTCCTTCGGGCTCACTCTAAATGTAGTAGTATTTTTAATAATTTATTTTGGTGCGCATTGAATGCACTACTTCCTGGAGGATGCAGATGTTATCTGTGATATGGCGTCCCGGAACGAAACTAGTTTGCGTCTCCGCCACCAGCTCCGGCATGAGCTGCTTCTCACTGACTATTACAAAGGGAATGCTTTTCTGACTTTACTGTAAGGATGCGGCTTCGATCCCAGTTCCTTACTAACGACGAATGAACTAGTAGAGTAGGTCTATCGCGCTACAATCGACAATGATGCAGGGGATGACAGAGGGACATCCACCAAATGGCAACACGGAGGTCTTATCTGGTGACTTCTCCTTTCTAACCCGACTTGCTCGCTGTCCCTTTGGCTTACTTTTAGCCTGATTTTACACTCGTCGATATTCCTTTCGAAGCACCTTCTCCACGGGAGCTTTGCTTTCCCTTTCTAGAAAGCGGTTTGAACTCCTCTTTGTTGCTTTTATCTCCTGCACCTCTCGGAGAATTTCACTTGTGAATGAATTTACCTTAATTTATTAAATAGATTCAGTGGACGACCACGTCCCAACCAGAGCTATAAAGTCTTCGGTTAGGACATCTCTTATGAAGAAGTAAAGGGTAAATCTGCTACGCATTTGTTCGTTGTGCGAGCCTTTTTCTTACCATTTTCTGGTTGTTTTGATACCATTTTACTACAACATTACGTTGTAGAAAAACACGGGCTTTCTCGATAAAGAAAGGTAACGAAAGGTGTTATAGTCCTTTCTTTGTCTTTTCCGATTTATAAGACTCCTAAGAGGCCACCAGAGACTACGATATAGACCCTTAAGCATGACATTTTTCTGGCCCCATATTCTGGCTGTGCCATGGGGGAATATTTCCGCGATAATGGAATGCACGCATTAATAATATATGATGATCTTATCGAACAAGAAGAGCTGGAAGGGAAGTCGGACGGTAGGACTGTATTGAAATTTTTTGTGGGTAGTGATAAATTCATTTCTAAATTTGTGTATTATATATGTCCTTTATATTATAGCGCATAAATGGTTCTATAACTATTAATCGTTAAACCATCAATCACTACTTTTCCGGTTGGCCCGGTTATAAAAATATTGATTTTCTTGCAAGCTAGAAATAAGTAGCGAGAGCCCATCTGAATTAGCTTGAGCAAAGCCATGACATCAGTATCCAACTCTCCTAGCGAAGAAAAACAAAAGGGCAGGAAACCGTAGCCAACCTCCATACACAAGTCCCAATATTTGGCACACTTTTGCTGAGCAACATCAGCAACAACTCAGCCAGGCACAAAACTAATCATCCCAGTCTGAGTCAGAGGTGAATACCCAGTCATATCGACACACACATATCGCCTCTGTCTCAGGGATAAAGCAGCAAATCCATGGGAAGAAGGGGTCTGCCATGCCCATCAACCAAACCGATATCATTCTCCATACCACCATAAATCCTAGACCAGTAACAGATGTCCAATAAGGTGTCACGAATGAAGTTGTGCCGATGCTTAATGTCCATAAAATCAGTACAAGACACAACATGATCCCGAAAGATATCACTAGGAAAGACAAGGGAATAAGCAGGACAAAGCTTAGATACCAAAAACAGTGGGACACCCAGTCGATAACTAAGCACGGTACGATATGTCCTCCCATTCATAGTTTGGCCCAACCCAGCAATAGGAACAATGCACAACCAATCAAAAGAGTGCACACTCTGCTGAGATTTCCACAAAGTCACCTGACGCATAGTCAATGAGAAAACATAATCTGAAGTAGTAAAAAACTCCGTGAAATATATGTCTGCCAATTTCTTCATAAGTTTTGGGACAACAAATCCACTTGGGTCACATAAGAGATCAGAACCTGTAAACTCATTAAAAGTGCGTTGGGCGTCATCAAAATCAGGGCAAAGAGATAGAATACCAGAACAACTTGGGAGTTTAGCTTGCAACTCCGCAGACTGCAAACAAGATGCAAAAAAGGCATAATGCAGGACATCTCCAGTAGCATAAACCCGAAGCTTTCCTAAATAAAATGGAAGGTGGTAAGCTGACACGGGGAATCACCAACATGGGTCCAGAAACAGTGACAATACGTTTTAAACTAGACGGAAAAGCTAGGTCAAAAGATAGTTGGGCTGACCCAAAAATACGAGGGGAGCAAGTACACAAAGGAAAGTAGGGTTTAGAAATACCAACACAAGCCCGAAGCAAAAGTAACTCAAACTATGGGTCATCAATCCTCGCAACCAAGTCCATAAGCTCAATGGCCTTAGTAAATCTCTTCACCATAAGCTCACTGCTAAAATCGGGACAAGAACTGACAAGACCACCCAGGACAGTGACGCTGTGTGGAGCCCGAGCGATAGATGCGGGAAAAACACCCGGAAGCCGACGGCTAGGTTCCTCAGTAGGCCAAAAAAACTCCATATTATCCACATTTACGTGAAGGCCAACTCGAGGGCCTTCATCCATAATCATGTCCAAGACCTTCATAACAACCAAAGTGTGTCCCACAACAGTGTCATCATCCAAATACCAAGCCTGCATACTCAAATAAAAAGATTCTTTGATCTTTCACACTAAAGGATGCAACACTAAAGCAAAAAGAAAAGAGCCCAAAGGGTCTCTGACACTCTACGACACAACACCAAACAATGGCCAAGTGTAACCAAAAAATGGAAATGTAGAATATTGGGTAATCTTTATTTATAAACCGGGGTCTAGATCTACTTCCTACTCCGTGAAATTCTATTATCTAGCAGTAAGAGTTGAGCGATTGTGATTCTAATCTAAAGCAGAAAGAAAGTAGTAAATTGTTTGTTTTATTTAGCAGAAGAAGAGTCACTCTGGAATGAGTCCCCCTAGCTCCTCAGCTAGGTTCAAGTTGTAATTCCCTTTGGTTGATTACGTACTGATGATTAGACTATGGAAGATCCGAAAATAGTTTGTAATCTCTTAAGCTGAGCAAACCCTCTTTGACAGACTATCCGGCAGACGACTAGCCTTCACCGGAATAGACCGCTAAGGCGATTCACACAGAACTCCACTACTGGAATGAGATTCCAGTATAAAGCAGTGAATTGACCGACTCTCGTAAAATCAATTCACTCCTAGCGATTGGAGAAACTCTAACAACCTAATCAGATTCTATCTATCATAGGTTGAAGCAGAAATCAAAAGAAGTTGATCAGGCATCAATTGACTCAATAAACACACTTCAACCGATTAAAACCAAACATTACTATCAAAAGTTATTACTATCAAGATTTCTAACACATGGAACTAGGGTTCTTCCTACCCAAGTGAGAGAAAGGTTTACTCCATAGAGAGAGAGAGAGAGGGAAACAGAAATCAGAGAAATCATTCTCATAATGATGTATATGATAAGCTCTGGGATGTAAATCTTCACTCCAAGGTCGAAATCCAAGCTTGAATGGTGAAACCCAGCTCCAAAATCGATCCTAGGGTTTCTTCTTCGTCCTTTCTTTCCTTAAAACTCTATTTTTGCTCTGAAAACTCGATTCTCTCCTCTTTAGCTCGAAAAAGCCTGTTTAACCCAACACTGGGCAGAACACGGGCAAGGACATGCCCGTGTTATGCTCAGTCCCCCCGTGTTCTGAATTTATCACGTGTGAAATAAGCTGGGCACGGGGGATTACACGATCGCGTCTAAAAACATGGTCGTGCCCCCGGTTGAACACGCTCATGTTCTGGCCTTAACGTGGCAGTGTTTTGGATTCTTTAGCTCGTAATGAACCCACCTTCAGCATAATAAACACTGGCAAGGCTCTCTGAGTACACGACAGTGTTCTGGAAAATACCGCATGTGTTTTGCTCCTGTCTTGACATCACTCTCGCACTAAAAAGCACTGGCATGCCCCTGGTTAAAACACGACCGTGTTCCTAAGGGAAGCTGCCCGTGTTTCTCTCTAACTTCGTTGAATGACCTTCAAACGACCCGAAACTCGCGCCTAGGCCTTCCTCTAATGACTTGGACCTGAAATGTGATAAAAGAGCACAACCCAGCGTAAAATAGGCAAATGAAACACAGATTCGAGTCAAATTGATTAAGAAACAGGGGTGCAAACATGTGCAAATAAGATATTATCAAATTCCCACACATTTAATCGTTTGCTTGTCCCCAAGCAAACCAAGTCAGACACAAGGTAAGTTTAAAACGTTTTAACCATGCAAACTTTGGGGACATATCATATAATCACAAAACACGTTAATCGTACTAGCTTTTAGACATCAACACAGAAATAACAGCAACAACAACCTGGACAACCACCATAGATGATATGCGAGGGTAGCAAAATTGGGTAGAGGAAGAGCCCCCCTTCTGTTAATCAACCAACATAGACTTGACTCAACCACTTATTAGAGGTAGTCACCTCATGCATAAAATTCAAGACATCAGAATCAAGACCGAGCAATCTAGGTCTTCTCCGGGGGTATATAATATGAAAATCGAATCACTCACTCTCGACCACTAGGGTCAGGAAAATTTTTGATGCAAGATGTGCACACTCGTACTCTCAATCCCTAACGTCTCTTCACTATGACGACAACCTCTAAATGTAGAGTTCACATATTGGGTGTCACCACTAACTAGTCAGGAGGTTTTAGACACGGGTTCAGATGACTGGATAGAGTCTTGTACATGGGGAAAAGGCCTTTTAGGTGGTGGAAGAATTTATACACAAGGTTCCACGGTACCAAAACCAAACACAACAACATTCATTCAAACCATTTACTTTTTCTATGCTATTCTGCATTAATCAAGTTCCTTAGAGCACAAGAGTGAAGGAGGTCACAACATGTTAGTATTTCCAAGCCAGGTTGCTAAGAAACACTATTTTATGAGCATGGTTAAGATTTTTGTGGTGGCTCTCTTTGTTTTTAGAGAACCACCACTTTTATACATCTTTTATCCTTGCAAGCGCATGCCCAACTTTTAAGAACTACCTCCAACCCTCGACTTATTTCCAGCAGAAAATAGAAGAAAACATGCAAAAACCACTCTGTGGAACCTCTAATAGATGCAATAGGGTGATTTTCATTATAGACACAAAGAAAGAATGAAAGTGACACAGCTCAAAGGGGCTGACTAGGGGATATGACACATTAGGACAGTCAATTTGGTCATGGGCTAATCCTATGCCTCCATCATCCTAAATAGTGGCAACGTGAATGCTGCACATTATGGAAGAGGGATCTATCGCACAATAAAGAAACGAGCATGCTCAAATCTCACATGGCTACCTATATGCTCTATCTCTCATTCTGATTCCCAGAACTAGATGCATAAACGACTTTCAATAGTAAGTGATCAATCCAAGTCGTAGTTGGTAAGCAGACAGTTAAAAAACCGAACCATATGCAACTCTACTGCACATCTCAGTCATCATTATGGGTTGTCTTAGTCAAAAGAAAGTTATCATGCATCAATACTAAGAGCCAATAGATTCACCACATAAAACCACAGTGCCCATACGAAAAATGCAAACATCAGTACTTGGAGCCCTCAAATCTTGAGATTTGGACAGTGGGCCAGGCTCCAAGCATACACACCTAAGTTCCGATAAGCACAAAGCATCCCCCACCCTTAAGTTCGACATTGCCCTCAATGGATCAGAGGGAAGGGAAACGATGCTACCGAGAGGTGACGAGCAGAGGTGGTGACTAGAGAGTGGACCAGTCAGGAACAAGCGACTGGAGGGGGACCAGGCCAAAGGGACAGAGCTAGAGTCAACAAAACACACTGGGTGATAGAAACCATAGTTCCAAGTTTGCAAACCAAAGAAAAAGAAAAAGTGAAAGAAACCGACAAGGAGTCTCAGTCTGGTTGAGGATGCGCCACTCTGGCTGGAGGAGACTAGCCCTCGTATGGCTAGGGGTGTACCCTACCTCTAATCCCTCGGGGAGGCAAATGCGCTCGAAGAAAGCTTTCTCCTGGAAGGAGGTGGGATCGGTCTCCTCAAGGGACAGAGGACAGCCGCCGGCATTAGGAGAGTTGAGATCGAGTGTAGTGGCCAACTCCAGTAGCTGAGCGAGTGCTCTACACCGCCGAGAGTGAACTAGACGGCATTGGCATGCTCAGCTTCCATCCGCGGGGCATGGTGAAAAGTGGAGTAGAACTCCTAGACCAGCTCCTAGTAAGTCGACTCAACGAGACAAAGGAGACACCACCAAGAGTAGGTACGAAGAGCAGCCTCCATTTCCTCGCGAGCGTGGAGCGCCCTGAATAACTCAAAGTCGAGGTGCAGATGCTCAGATATGTGGCGGTTGTGGATATTCTGCAGGCGCAGTCGCTGGTCATGGGTCAGCAAGTCCAAGTAGTCGTCCATTATCCTGCAAACGAGTAGAAAACACAGATGCCATACAGAACAACAGGTCATGACACATGCTCAGGTAAAAACACACTTGGAGCCCTCAAATCGAATGATTTGGAATGCGGACTAGGCTCCAAGTGGGACAAACATTCACAATCACAGCATGTTCTCAACATTCATACATCATTCCAGATTGCAGTTCACCAGGAAACCGCTAATTGAGTAAAATCCTTAGGGTCTATGCATGCAATCAGTAGGCCAACTAAATTAGTGGAAGGCAACAGCGAATCAAGCATACAAGATCCATCGGCCTACTGGATTTGAACAATTTTAAGCAAAAATCCCCAAACTCCCCCACCCATAACCATAGGTATCGATTCTCCAAAATTAAACAAGATAAGATGAAAAACACACATGGACACTCAAGTAGATACCACGGGGAAGGTGAGGAGAAGGAAAAATACTCGAAATAATCGCCGGAAATTGCTCGGAGACCTCACCGGAGTCTCGCCGGAGCCTCATCCCCCGACGACCTGACCTCTGCCAAATTGGACAAAACCTCTAACAGCCTGTTTGGATACAATTCCGGAAGAAATGGAAATGGAAATGGAATTCAATTTTTTATTTTTATAGAATTCCATTTCCAATTCTAGTGTTTGGTATAATTCCTACAACTATGGAAATGAATTGCACTTTTAACCATAATGAATAATGTAATATGTTTGTTTTATTTTGGAAAATGAAATATGAATGAGAGAGAAAGAGAGTAAAATGATAGTGGGTCAACAAAATAATAAAAATTATTGATGGGTCCCACTAATTCCATCTTCATTCTCTCAATTCCTATCACTTTTGATAGGAATTGTAATTCCCATATTTTAGACTCATTGGAATTCAATTCTCAACCTTTTTATTATTCCAAACATAATATATGGAAATGGGATTGGAAATGGAATTCCAATTCCTTACTTTTTTGTCAATCCAAACAGGCTGTAGGAATGTGCTCCCCGATGCCAGGAACCCGGTGATGGTCTCAGTTTTTAATTTGGAGGTTGGAGGAGAGATTTTTAGCCGAAAAACTGCCTGGGGAGAGGATAAGGCCAATTTTTCGGCGATAGGAGGGAGAAAACTGATGGAGGAGAGAGAAACAATTGGATTTTGGGTATTTAAGGGGGGGGGGGGGGGACAAAACACGGGCGGGCCAAAACACGACCGTGTTCTGTCTGTCAACCGCCCGTGTTTAATATGTCGAGGCAGTTCCTGGACTGGGGCAAAACACAACCAGAGGGAGAGGAGAACACGGCCGTGTTCCTGGACCCCCTCGGTCGTGTTTTTTATGCCGAGAGCTGGTTTGGAGAGCAAGGGCAACATGGGTGATAACACTAAATTTGCACATGTTTTTACCCCTCATTTCTTGATTATTTAGCTTGTTATTTATCATACTTTGGCCTATTTTATGCTAGGTTGTGTTCATTTATCACATTTCAGGTCCTAGCATGTAAAGTGAAGCATATGCGCAAGTTTCAAGTCAATTGGAGATCAATTGGCGACTCGGGAGAAGAAACTCGGGCATGACCTGAAGAATAATGGATTTCTACCTCATTTATGGACAAATGATCATTCAAGCTTGTCATGAAAAGAAATAAGACGAGACTACGAGCGTCTGGGATCAAACGGCGACTAATTCAAAGTCCGGACGAGGGAGAAACGAAGCATTAAATATAGTGGAACAGGTTTGGCGGAAGAAACATGGGCAGACTACCCTAAAAACACGACCGTGTTTCTTCTGGCACCTGACGGTGTTTTTTATGCCGAGCCTCTCTTGTGAAGACTGTTGAAGGGAGGCAAAACACGGGCGGGACCAAAACACGGGCAGAACTAAACACAGCCGTGTTCCCGACCATGTTTTTGTCCTTGCTCGAGTATAAGTCTGATTTCTTCGATTTTAGAGAGGGAGAGCTGGGTTTTGGTTCCCAAACACCCAAGGGACGAACCCTAGAGAGAGAGAGAGCGACTTGGGATCATTCTTGGAGATATTTTGGAGGATTTCTTCGTCATTGGAGCTTGAGAATCAAGCTTGGAGATGAAGATTGAAGATCTAGATCAGATTTCTGCAGTCTCTCTCTTCTCTATGGAGTAACTTCCCTTCACTTAGGTTTTAAGGAACCCTAGTTCCATGTGTTAGGATCTTTCTTGTATGAAGTTTTGGATGCTATATTGTGTGAATATGACCAATTGAGGCATGATTTATTGAGTCAATTGAATCTTGGAAAAATTCTCTTGATTTTTGCTTTAACCTATGATAGATAGAATCTGATTAGGTTAAGAGATCTTCCTTGATTGATAGTAGTGAATTGGTTGTGCGAGAGTCAGTCAATTCACTGCTTTGTATTGTAATTCATTCCAGCAGTCTATCTTGGTGAAGGCTAGTCGCCTGCCGGGTATTCTGTCTAAGAGGGCTTGGTCAGCTTAAGAGATTCCAAGCTAATTTAGGATCTTCCGCAGTTTAATCAACAGTAAAACAACCAAAAGTAATTAAAACTTGGACCTAATTGAGGAGCTAGAGCGAATCATACCTAAGTGAGTCCCCAACCTGTAATAAGTAGAGTAGTTTAGTAAATCAATCCTTAATCTAGTTTGCCAGATAATGAACTGAAGCTGAGTAATAGTAACTCTAGAGACCTGTGGATTCGATATTTATTACTTGTGTCACTATACTGCAGTCCCTTTCATTGGTTACACTTGGCCATTGTAAGGAGTTGTGTTTTAGCGAGTCAAGTTTTTGGCGTTGTTGCCGGGGACTTTCTAGATTATTAGGAAAGACAGAAGTTTGTTACTTTAGCATTTTTCTTTTCTTTTCCACCCTTGCTTTTCACTTGGGTGTTCTGTTTTTGTTGGTGCAGATCTGAAACATGGATCCTCATGGCTTCTCCAATCATTGGGGGTATCCACCACCACCCGAGTGGTACTACCCCGAGACTTCCTAGAGCAACCAAGGAGGAGAAGACTATGGAGTTGGGTTTCAGTACCAACCTGACTCGCACGAAACTACACCAAAAATTAATCCCGACTAGAGTCCAAGTTTTTAAACTCTAGCCGGGTGCAGTATAGAGCAAGTATTTAAATATCGATTCAGACCGATCCATGTGCCCCTACTTCAATCGCTTAAGTTGTTATCTAGCAAAACGGTTTTGGGTTTATGACTAATGGAACTACAAACTAAACAAGCAAAGAAAAGTAAATAAAGAAAAATTCTAAATAAGGGAGCTTCACTCAGGAGTTGTTTCCCCCTAACTAGCTACCATGGCTCGTTGGATTGAATAGAGTCGTGTAGCGTGGGTGGTTGTGAACCGCGGGAATGAGCAACTAGTGATAGATGTGTCATGGAATCAAATCACTAGCGATCGATTTGTCACGGGATCGATCCACTCAGCAAGTCTAGGGGAACCACTAGGAGGAGCAACTAGTGATCCATTTGTCACGTGATGGATTCACAGGAGACTGATTTGTCACAGTATCGATCTTCTCACTTAGTCACTAGTGGTTGCCTAGGTCTCTCCCTCAAGCCGGAGTTTGAGTGGCTTAATCACAATCAACCTATATGCAAACTTGAGTCAAGGGTCTCTAACCTAGATTGCTAAGCACAAGCATGCACAACCCTTAGATTGCTAAGCACAAACATGCACAAACCTTAGGTTGCTAAGCACAAACATGCACAATCCATGAAAACACCTCTAATACTCAAATTGATGCAAACCCACACTTAATCATTCAATCCAAACAAGTAATTACAAATTATTAGTTAGGGATCTACAACACCCAAGAGAAAAGAGTGGGTTTCTAGAGAGAGAGAGAGAGAGAGAGAGAGAGAGAGGGATTACAAATTTGAGCTCAAGTTCTTCTTCTTCTTCTTCTTCTTCTAGGCTTGAATCTCCATCCAAGCCTCCAAACTCCAAAGATGCTCCAAGATCACTCTAGCACTCTCTTGCTCTCTCACTAGAACTCTCCTTTGTTGTTTTTGGGCAAACCCTAGAGAGAGAAACCAATTCCTCTAAAAAGCCCAACTCCCTTTCTCTCTCCCCGCTGCTGTCTTCATATTTGCCCGAAAGAGATCAGTTCATGGACGGATTGGCCAGTTCATGGCCGTGAACACCTAACGCGTCCGTGAACTCAGTTGTCTCCAAAACGCACCGCCTTGCTTTCTGGGTTCAGTGTCAATAGCCACAGTTCACAGTCTTAGAGACCGTGAACTGCCTTGTCGTCAGTAACTTCAGGAACCTTGCTTGACGCCTCGGTGTTCACAGCTTGTGGTCGAAGTTCACAGTCTTAGGAGACCGTGAACTGCCTCGTCCGGCCGTGAACTGCGACTGTTTCCTGGGACGCCTTCACTTCACTGTTATGAGGCAATTGTCCCGGTCGTGACTTTGGACTTTTCTTCGGTTTTTGCACTTTTTGACCTCCAATTATCCCAAAATTCGACCTCGACCCTTCCACACGTTCTAGGACTTGAAAATTTATCAAAACAAACACAAGCTAACATGAAATATGTCGAGAAACGATGAAATACTAAGCTAAACGAATAAGAAATTAGGGGTAAAATGTGTACATTTGGGCCTGAATCACACCCCTACACTTAGACGTTTGCTTGTCCCCAGCAAACCAAGTACAAAACAACGTAAGCTTACAACTTCTTTTTCAACACAATTTTTGGGGCATGTCATAGGGCACAAGACGAATGAATCACAATGGTTATTTGACACCGACCTATGGACAAAAACAAAATAATCTTGGCAACCACCATAAACGACATTCAACTGTATAAAGATTGTGCAAAAGAAGAGTTCTCACATTATTCATCAACCAACACACAACATGCCTCGACGACTCACCAATCACACTTACTCGTGCACGAAGATCACATCATAGGAACGAAAGATCGAGCAACCTAGGTCCTCACCGGGGTAAATGAAATGAACAAAACATGAGGAAGAATCGCTCACTCTTGACCAGTGGGGTCAGGACCATTTGATGTAAAATATGTGCATATTCACGCTGACTCACTCCTACTGTCACTCTAGAAAATGTCCAAGTGTAACCACTTCCTAAAGCGTAGTATAGCGGGTTTGGGTTTTATTGTCAACCCGGGTCCTAGATTTAATGACTACTCGGTGAATTCTTGTTATCTAGCAGTAAAACTTTAGTGTAGGTTCAAACTAACAAAAACGCAAAGCAAGTTAAACGGTTGTTCATGTCAAGAGAGGTCACCCGGATATGGTTCCCCCTAGATTGCAGTTAAGCCGGATTGCAATTTACCAAGTTCAGTTTTCATGGAAGTTATACTGCGGAAGGTTCTTAAACAGTCTGAAGTCTCGACTAAAGGTCTCCAGACCCTCTCAATCTGAGTCTCTAGCGGGCGACTAACCTCCACCGGAGTAAACAGATTGAGGCCCTAACGAACCAAACCTCCACTACCGAATTGAATTCGGTACAGAATAGCGAATTGGCTCCTCGACTAAAGTCACCAATTCACTACCTTCAATTAAGGATACTCTATCAACCTAGGCAGATATTCTCATTCTAGGTCAAAGCTGAAACAACAGGAATTTGATCAGGATTCAAGTCATTCAATCATTCAAACCTCAATCGAATATAATCAATTCATAAACTCTGTACTTGGGTTCATACAATCAGACCTAGCATACAAATCTAGTGTTCTCCATATCCAGATGAATGGGGAAACTACTCCATAGAGAAAGAAGCAAAAGCAGATTCAGACGCGGAAATCATACTGTAAAGATGGATTTCTGCTCCTGGACGTTAATCGGCACTTCTCCAAGCTCAAGCCGGGCTCCAATGGCGATGAAGATCAAGCTATGGCACTTGGGAACTCTGGTTCGTCGCTTTCTCTCTCTACGAATCGATCTATCTCTCTAAAACTCGGAACCCTTGAATGTTGGCCTTCCTTTCCCTTAAATATGCTGCCTGATCGCGATACCCGGTCGAAATACCCGGTCGGGTATTTTGGGTATCGACCGGGTATTATTCAAAACGCGCGTATCAGAAGAGGAGAAATCCCCGACTGGGATTTTTCCTTCACGCCCGGGTCCCTCTCTGATTCTCGGGGGCGCCCAAAGTAATAATACCCGGCCGGGTATTCTTGGTCATGGCCGGGTATTTTCCTCCATCAGCCCCCTTCGTCCCAACTTTGCTCCTTTCGACCCAGAACTCGTTTCTCCGCCTCGATTCCAATGCCGGGTCCTGAAATATGACATAAACACACAGCCTAGCGTGAAATCGGCTTAAAACACTAGAATCCACATCCCAAAAAGCTTCAGAATAGGGTTGAAAACATGTGTAATTATCGGTCTATCAAACTCCCCCACACTTAACCCTTTGCTTGTCCCCAAGCAAACCTAACTCAAACCAATGAAACTCTCCAGACCTCTATAGCAAGAAACAACCCCGATCGTAGGTAGATGACTTCCTAGATCACTTAGCCACTTACGAGGTCAACCGACACACTAGTCATCTCATAGCTTATTCAGCGAGAACGCTAGTCTCGAGTCGGCATCATGGTAAATAGTGAACAGAGGACAAATGAATCGTGGATGAAGAGACTCTCAAAAACAAAAGTTCATGGACTCACATTTTTTTCAAGGTGCTCGATTTTCTTCTTGAAGATGGTTGGAACCCCTTTTCTTTCTTCTTTTTGCTTGTTTTTCTGTTTTTCTTTTTTTTTTTCTTTCTTTTTTCAAGGGTTCCAACCTGTTTTTCAGAAAACGGGGCTCCCACCTAGCAAAGGTTTTGCGGGAGCCCAGCTCTTACCGGCCATGCCAGGAGCGGGTGTCTCGAGCCTCGTGCGGGGGAAAGACATGTAAGGGGGCTGGAGGTAGTAGGTGGAAATTGGGAACGGATTCCCGTCTCCCCTTACACACTTTCGCCCTATTCGCACGGGAGACGTTATTTTAAAGAACATTTTCGAGCACCTGTTATTTTCAAAACATGATACAGGAGTCCATGATAGGTCGAGAGTCCACAGCACCACACAATTCAAGGGTCCTAAGATCACTAATTCACACAATCAACCAACACAATATGAAGAAGAAATGAGACGTCTTAAATGCATCAACATCCTCCATAGTGCTACACTACCTCCCTAGGTTGCACATTACTACAGAGACTGTCAATTCAAAGCATACTGAGGAGGCAATTGCAAGGAACACGTACTTGGAGCCCTCAAATTTTAAAAATTTGGGCAGTGGACTAGGCTCCAAGCACACAAACAGATCTAATGCAGTCAAAAGATAAACATCCCCCCCCCCCCCACACTTAAGATCGACATTGCCCTCAATGGAGAAGAGGGAAGGAAAGGGGAACAATGTTACTGGTGTGCACAGACCGCAGGAGACTAGAAATGGACCAGTCGGCATGAAACAGACTGGAGAGAGGACCAGTCAGGAACACAGGCATAACTAAAGGAAACCAAAGAGCTCAAACACATATGTTAGGTCCAATGGTCAGCCCAATAGTACAGCATCCAAAAAGAAAAAGGAAAATAAACAAAACCGACACAAATCAGTTTGCATGCTGACAAAGACAAAAACACTCAAAACATTCCCTATGGCCCTCCGAGACCGGAGAAGTCGATCTGGTTCATAAGGTCGTCGTCGCCATCCTCCGGTGGTGGGTGTGGTGGGGAATGATTCCACCGGGTGGTCCAGTGGTGCTCCTCTGGAGGGTGACAAGCCTGGAGCAGGTGCTCCGAGTACTCCATCAGTCAGCGTCCACAATCTCTCTCCCGCTCCATGAGAGCACTAGTGACTCCCATATGGGTCTCCAAGCGGCCAAGGTGGGCCGAATACTGCTGGTAGAACTGGACCTGATGGTCCATGAGCTGCTGGTTCTGAAGACCGAGCTGCTGGAACTGGAGCCCCATCTGCTGGAACTGCTCCGTGAAGAAGTCCATCGATGGGCCAGAAGCCATCGACGGACCAGAAGGACCAGAGGAGGACTCGCCTCTCATTGGTCTCCGTCGAGGCTGAAGGTCCCCTGGTGGAGAGAGCGGGGGCTCCGGCTCATCGGCATCCATGGCCCCGTCATCATCATCATCAGCATCCTCGTCCACCTCTTCTCCTGAGTAGTCAGCGTCCTCCTTGTCCTCATCGAGATCCACAACCTCCTCAGGGGGCATAGAAAGCCCATCCACCCAGGTACGGATGTCATCAGTGGCCAGGAGGCGTGCACTGTGGAGCACGTCCCGACTGAGGGGGGTGGAGCCGCCCCGTGCAGAAGCATCCTGAAGCCCCTGGAAGCTTATGCCGAAATGGCGCGCCAACCGGGTGATCAGGGGACCACAGAAGAAATGGGTGGATTTCCCGTGGCACCGGGAGAAGGTGGTGGCCACGAAAGAACCCAAGTGGAGCATGTGCTCCGGGTCCCCCATCGAGTACATGGCATGCAGCACCCGCTTCGGAATCTTATGCGAGCCGGTGACGTTGGGGACGATGGAGCGGGTGATCAGCAGGTTCAGAATGTGCCACTCCGGCTTGAGGGTGCTGACGTAGGTCTGGCCAGCCTCGAAGAAGTCATACCTATGGGCGTGCCTGGCTTCCTGGCGGTAGAACTCGTCCTGGTTCCAGTCGGTCCGGTTCGGGATCTCGACCTCATGGCGATCGAACGGGTGGTACTCGATCCCCAAGGCGTAGGCCAACCCGTCAATGGTCAGCTCCCGGGGGTAGCCACCCAGTCTGAACGTCACTGCATAGGAGTCCCGAGGCTTCTTGCTGTCGTACAGAAACGTGGTGTAGAACTCCCACACCAGCTCTGTGTAGGTGGGCTCGTCTATGGTAAGCAGGAAAACACCACATCGAGGCATCACAGACGACCGAACTTCACTACAGACATGCAACTGACTCGACACGACACAAAACTCAGAAAAAGGGAAAAATAAATGCAAACCGTGGTGGGGTTGCCTCCCCATAAGCGCTTCTTTACCGTCTTTTAGCTGGACGCCCATGGCGGAACTAAGGGTCTGCGAGTTCCACCACCAACTCCGCACGTTCGACCTCGTCTCCCAGGTAGAGCTTGAGACGATGGCCATTCACTTTAAACGGCTCAGTTTGCGGGTTGGCAATCTCAATTGTGCCATACGGGAACACCTGGGTGACCGTGAACGGTCCAGACCACCGGGAACAAAGCTTTCCGGGAAAGAGCTTCAGGCGAGAGTTATAGAGGAGAACTCGATCACCAACCTGGAACTCTTTCGGACCCCGCAACCGGGCATCGTGCAGGCGCTTAGTGCGCTCCTTGTACAGGCGTGGTAGCGCCATTCTTCCAGCTCCAACATCTGCATTTTTCGCTCAACACCTGCAACACTAACATCCAGATTTAGCAGCTTAAGGGCTCATAAGGCCTTGTGCTCTAGCTCCACGGGCAGATGGCATGCCTTTCTATAGACAAGCCGGTACGGTGAAGTACAATGGGTGTCTTGTAGGCAGTGCGATACGCCCAGAGAGCATCATCGAGCTTGGTGGACCAATCCTTGCGGGACTGATCCACCGTCTTCTCCAGGATCCGCTTGAGCTCCAGGTTCGTCAGCTCGCCCTGGCCACTGGTCTGAGGATGATAGGCCACGGACACCTTGTGAGTCACACCATAGCGAGACAGTAGTTTATCAAATTGGTCCTGGAAATGGGTGCCTCGATCGCTTATGATGGCTCTAGGTGTCCCGAACCGGGAGAATAGCTGCTTCAGAAAACCACAAACACGTCTAGCATCATTAGTGGGCAAAGCTTGCGCCTCAGCCCACCTAGAGACGTAGTCAACAGCAACCAGAATATAGGTATTGCCAAAAGATGAAGGGAAGGGGACCATGAAGTCGATACCCCAGACATAAAAAATTTCACAAGTTATGAACACATTCTGGGGCATCTCATCACGGGCAGAGATGTTACCTGACCTCTGGCATCAGTCGCACCTGCGTGCGAAGGCGTCTGCATCCTTGAAGAGTGTGGGCCAGTAAAAGCTCAACTGGAGCACCTTCCTCGCCGTGCGGTTTCCTCCGTGGTGACCGCCAGCAGGTCCCTCATGACAGTGAGATATAATGCCCTCCATCTCACTCTCCATAACACAATGACGGATGATCCCGTCGGCTCCGATCCGAAAAAGATGAGGGTCATCCCAGAAGTAATGCTTCAGATTGGAGAAAAACTTCCTCTTGGTGTGAGTTGTCATCCCCTTGGGCAGCTGCTGGCCCACCAAATAGCTCGCAAAATCAGAATACCAGGGGGTGACACTCTCCACCAAGTACATTATCATCAGTCTCTCATCGGGGAAGGAGTCGTCGATCTCCTCCACGAGGTTGTCCGCAGGCGGTGCGTCCAACCGGGAGAGGTGATCAGCTGCTACATTCTCCGCTCCCTTCTTGTCCCGAATCTCAATATCAAACTCCTGCAATAATAAGATCCATCGTATGAGCCTAGGCTTGGCATCGGCCTTGCTCATCAGATATCGAATCGCGGAGTGATCTGTGTACACGGTCACATGGGACAAGACCAAATATGGGCGAAATTTATCGAAGGCAAACACCACTGCAAGCAGCTCCTTCTCTGTGGTGGTGTAGTTCTCCTGGGCATCATTGAGGGTCTTCGAGGCGTAGTAGATAGGTCGGAAGTGTTGATCTTGCCTCTGCCCCAAAATAGCTCCAACAGCAAAGTCACTGGCGTCGCACATCAGCTCAAATGGTAGGGACCAGTCAGGAACAACCATGATAGGAGCTTGGGTGAGCTTCTCCTTCAAGGTTGTGAACGCCGCTGTGCAAGCATCAGTGAACTGGAAGGGGGCATCCTTCTCTAGAAGCTTAGTCAGGGGCAGGGCGATCTTCGAGAAATCCTTGATGAACCGCCTGTAGAACCCTGCATGGCCAAGAAAACTTCGGATCCCCTTCACAGATGTAGGAGGAGGCAGCTTGCTGATAGTCTCGATCTTTGCTCTGTCCACCTCAATCCCCATCTTGGAGATCTTATGCCCAAGAACTATGCCTTCTCGAACCATGAAGTGACACTTCTCCCAACTCAGTGCCAGGTTCGTTTCTTCACACTGTTTAAGAACAAGTTCCAGGTTATGGAGACAGTGAGAGAATGAGTCTCCATAAACCGAGAAGTCGTCCATAAACACCTCCATAATCTCGCCGACCAGACGGTCAAAGATGGCGATCATGGATCGCTGAAAAGTGGCCGAGGCATTGCATAGCCCGAATGGAATCCTCCGGTAGGCAAATGTGCCGAAGGGGCAGGTGAAAGTGGTCTTCGCCTGGTCCTCCGGTGCAATAGGGATCTGAAAGTACCCGGACATCCCATCCAAGAAACAATAGAAAACGTGCCCCGCCAATCTCTCCAGCATCTGATCAATGAACGGTAGTGGGAAATGGTCCTTCCGAGTGGCGTCGTTGAGATGCCGATAGTCGATGCAAACACGGTACCCAGTCACCATGCGCATCGGGATGAGCTCGTTCTTCTCGTTAGGCACCACGGTCATCCCACCCTTTTTGGGCACCACCTGGGTGGGACTGACCCACTCGCTGTCAGAAATGGCGAAGATGATCCCCGCGTCCATCAGCTTCACGATCTCTGCCCGAACCACAGCCTCCAGGTTCGGTGTCAGTCTTCTCTGCGGCTGTCTCAGTGGCCGCATCTCATCCTCCTGCAGTATCCGGTGGGAACAGAAGGAGGGGCTGATCCCCTGGATGTCCATGATCTTCCACGCTAAAGCTTGCTCGTACTGCTTCAGCAAGGCCACCAGTCTGTTCTTCTGCTCGGGTGTGAGGGTCGAGCTGATGATGACTGGTAGCTTATTCCCCTCCCGGAGAAATGCATACTCCAAAGGAGGAGGGAGGGGCTTAAGCTCTAGCTCTGGTGGTTCCTCCAAGGAGGTAGTGATGCGGGTGGAGGATGAGATCGGTTTAAACAGCCTATCGCCCTCCAAGAATGGGCCACTCTCCAACGCGGCCAACTGCTCCGCCAGCTGCGGCTCCTGCGATGCCTGCTCACCTAGCAAAATACAACGCTCAAGAGCATCATCAGTACCCGCACTCGTTATGGCGAGTGCGGTCTCAAAATCAGTAAGCACATCACAGTAATCTATGTCATCATGCAAATGAGAGTGTTTCCCATTCTCAGACACAGAAAAAGTAGCCTGTTCATCACCAGCACGCAGAATCAATTTACCACTATGCACATCAATAAGCGCCTTGGCGGTGGCGAGAAACGGTCTACCCAAAATCAAAGGCACATCCACATCCTCATTTATATCCAAAATAACAAAATCAACAGGATATGTGAATGCACCTGCATTAACAAGCAAGTCCTCGATGATACCCCTAGGATGCACGATAGAACGATCAACTAACTGAATGCTCATCCTAATAGCTATAGGTTCACCTTGGTCTAGCTTCTTAAACAATTTATAGGGCATGACATTTATGCTAGCGCCTAGGTCCGCCAAGGACTTTCCTACATGCATGCTGCCAATAACAAGAGGGATAGTGAAACTCCCTGGGTCTTTGCGCTTCTCGGGCAGCTTGTTCTGCAGGATGGCAGAACACTCCTCGCTTAGCATCACTGTCGAAAGATCCCCAAGTTTCTTCTTGTTGGTGAGGAGGTCTTTCATGAACTTGGCATACTTGGACATTTTCGACAGTGCCACCACGAACGGCATGTTGATGTTGACCTGCTTCAACATTGCCATGAACTTGGCAAACTCTGTCTCCAACTTGTCTTTATGAAGTCGAGTGGGGAAGGGCAGCTGGGGTGTATGCTCCTTAACCACAGGCTGCGGCTTGGGAGCAGGTGCTTCGCTGCCTTCCCCCACTTCTGCAGTATCAACTGGAGGTGTTGAAGCAGGTAGTGGGTCGTGTCGCCCAGGCTGGGCAGGAGCAGCAGATATGGTCTTGCCACTCCTGGTGGTGATGGCGTCCAGCTGCTGGAGAGGGTCACGAGGGTTTGGAACAGTGGTGGCAGGCAGAGTCCCCGGTGCCCTGGTAGTGTTCTGGCGAGCTAAGCTCCCAATCTGATTCTATAGATCTTGCAGAATGGCACCTTGGTTTCTCTGGCCTGCCTCCAGTGAGGCTATGTTCTGATCCATCCTCGTGAAATTTGCCTGGATGGTAATCATGAATGCCTGCAAATGCCTGCAAAATATTCTTCAGATCAGCCATCTAATTATCTGGAGCTGCGGCTGCTGGAGGCTGGGCATACTAGCGCTGGGGCTGCTAGAATGGCTGCCCCTGCCTAGGTTGGTAGGGCTGCTGCTGTGGTGGTGGCCCCTGCCTAGCCTGGAAGGGCTGCCTCTACTGAAAACCACCAGCTGGTGCTGGGAAACTAGGTGGTTTAGTGGTGTTGCTGCTCCAGACGAAGTTGGGATGTTGGCGCCATCCCTCATTGTAGGTATTGCTATATGGGTCCAGGCGCCGAGCATTGGCGATGAAGTCCACCTGCTCTTGGGGAGTAGAGGACTCCCTCATAGACTGACAGTCCTCCACCAGGTGATTCGGACTCTCGCACCACTGACACTGAGCTACTGGAGGCGTAGCTGTACCTCGGCCCGGAAGGAGACTGTTGGGCTGCTTCAAGGTCTGCACCAACTCAGCCACCTGCTGCTCTAACCCAGACTTGGCCTCCATAGCGTGTACACCCCGGTCCCAGGAATTTCTGCCTCTGTTGTTCTGCCCCCAGGAATGATCTCAGGCAGCCAGGGTACTAATCATCTGGTTCAGCTCGGGTGGAGTCTTAGTGAGGACATCCCCTCCTAGGCATAGAGACTCAATCACCCTCTGGCTGTCTGGGGTGAGGGCACTGTAGAAGTTCCCCACTGTGAACGCATCGCTGAAGCCATGATTGGGACACTGCCAGAAATATCCCATGTACCGCTCCCACGCATCACGAAGTGATTCGTCTGGCTCTTGGCGGAAGTGAGTGATCTCCCGCTGAATCTCTGTGGTCTTTGATGCCGGATAGTACCTGTGCACGAACTTGTCTGCCAGATCGTCCCAAGAAGTGATGGACAGTGGGGGCTGGGTCTCCAACCACCTTTTAGCATTCCCCGCCAGAGAATGGGGGAAGAGGTGAAGGCGGATTGCGTCATCCGGGACACCGTTCAGCTTGAACCCGTTCGTCAGCTGCAAAAAACGGGAAAGATGCACCCGGGCCTCCTCATCCTTCAAGCCATGGAACTGGATAGAGGATGTAATGAGTTGAATCCAGCCTGGCTTGATCTCGAAGTTGTTTGCTGGAATGGGCGGATAGACGATGACCGGGCGGATGTCAGCAATCCGTGGAGTGTAACACTACTCCAAGGTGGGACCCGGTGGTGGTGGATGATGATGAACCCCAGCTCCCTGGGGATTGGGGTCGTTCCCCAAGAGCTGATTCGCCGGAGGTGGGTTATGATCGCCTTCCATCTCGTACTCGTCCTCGGACTCGCTGCTCAATTGGCCGTCTATGCGCTCCACCGTAGCCAGTCTAGCTCGCTGTTGTCTCCGAAGTTGGTTGCAGGTGCGTTCAATCTCTGGATCCAATGGCAGTAAACCTCCCGACTGGCTACGGGTCATGCACTATCTGCACACAATCAAGCAATGCAAACCCGTGAAGGCACAAGTGGGAAAGAACAAACACTCAATGCGAAAATGAAAATGCTAAAGTAACAGAAATCACTTTTCTTCAATAACCTAGCCGTCCCCGGCAACGGCGCCAAAAACTTGACTCACTCCTACTGTCACTCTAGAAAATGGCCAAGTGTAACCACTTCCTAAAGCGTAGTATAGCGGGTTTGGGTTTTATTGTCAACCCGGGTCCTAGATTTGATGACTACTCGGTGAATTCTTGTTATTTAGTAGTAAAAATTTAGTGTAGGTTCAAACTAACAAAAACGCAAAGCAAGTTAAACGGTTGTTCAAGTCAAGAGAGGTCACCCGGATATGGTTCCCCCTAGACTGCAGTTAAGCCGGATTGCAATTTACCAAGTTTAGTTTTCATGGAAGTTATACTGCGGAAGGTTCTTAAATAGTTTGAAGTCTCGACTAAAGGTCTCCAGACCCTCTCAATCTGAGTCTCTAGCGGGCGACTAACCTCCACCGGAGTAAACAGATTGAGGCCCTAACGAACCAAACCTCCACTACCGAATTGAATTCGGTACAGAATAGCGAATTGGCTCCTCGACTAAAGTCACCAATTCACTACCTTCAATTAAGGATACTCTATCAACCTAGGCAGATATTCTCATTCTAAGTCAAAGCAGAAACAACAGGAATTTGATCAGGATTCAAGTCATTCAATCATTCAAACCTCAATCGAATATAATCAATTCATAAACTCTGTACTTGGGTTCTTACAATCAGACCTAGCATACAAATCTAGGGTTCTCCATACCCAGATGAATGGGGAAACTACTCCATAGAGAAAGAAGCAAAAGCAGATTCAGACGCGGAAATCATACTGTGAAGATGGATTTCTGCTCCTGGACGTTAATCGGCACTTCTCCAAGCTCAAGCCGGCTCCAATGGTGATGAAGATCAAGCTATGGCACTTGGGAACTCTGGTTCGTCGCTTTCTCTCTCTAGGAATCGCTCTATCTCTCTAAAACTCGGAACCCTTGAATGTTGGCCTTCCTTTCGCTTAAATCTGCTGCCTGATCGCGATACTCGGTCGAAATACCCGGTCGGGTATTTTGGGTATCGACCGGGTATTATTCAAAACGCGCGTATCAGAAGAGGAGAAATCCCCGGTCTGCCTCGATAATCCCCGACCGGGGATTTTGCCTTCACGCCCGGGTCCCTCTCTAATTCTCGGGGGTGCCCAAAGTAATAATACCCGGCCGGGTATTCTTGGTCATGGCCGGGTATTTTCCTCCATCAGCCCCCTTCGTCCCAACTTTGCTCCTTTCGACCCAGAACTCGTTTCTCCGCCTCGATTCCAACGCCGGGTCCTGAAATATGACATAAACACACAACCTAGCGTGAAATCGGCTTTAAACACTAGAATCCACATCCCAAACAGCTTCAGAATAGGGGTGAAAACATGTGTAATTATCGGTCTATCACACGCTCAATCCTAACTTCCCTTTACCATGACGATAGCCTCTAAATGTTAGAGCTCATAAGATGGGTGTCGTTGCTAGCTTGTCCGGAGGTCTTGGACACAGGTTCAAATGACTGGCTAGGGTCTAGAAATGGGAAAAAGGCTTTTTGGGTGGTGGCAAACATAGCACAAGGTTCCACATTTCCATCATAAAACCACAAAAGGTTCTAAGGTTTCGATTAGAACCCTCTCCTATACTCAATTGCTAGGGTCGGTAAAAAACCCCACTTCCCTCGATTCCAAACCACAACCAATCACCAAACCATTCGCAACAATCTTTCTTGCTTTTGCTATTCAATTTCATCACAAGAGTGTGGTAGGCAAACAACATGTAAGTGTTCCTAAAGCTTGCATGCTAAGAAACATTTCTAAGAGCATGTTCAACATTTATTATATTTTTTGTGGCCACTCTCTTTTCTTCTTTGCCCTCTTATTGATCACTTTTTTTCCCCTTTTCTTATCTTTTCTTTGGGGGTCTAAAGAGAGATACAAACATGCCACATTTTTGAACTTAAGGAACAATGCTCACTTTGAAAAACTACCTCCACACTCACTTCACCTCTTAGCAAAACCATACACAAATCACTCATGTGGAACCTCGTTTAAGCTCAAATGGTATGAATGGAGCTTCCAAACACAAGGGTGACTCGATAACGGTGTAGACACAATGAAAGTAGGGTCGTTCTATCTAAAATGAATCAAGCTCAAGTAGCGAGAGCTACCTAAAATGAGAGCGACCCTTAGACACACGGCTCAAAAGGGTTGACTAGGGGATAATGAGATCGGGACGGTCAACATTTGGTTCATGGACTAAACCTATGCCTCCATATTCCTTGCTAGCAACAATGTGAATGCTACACATCATG
Source organism: Linum tenue (assembly GCA_946122785.1). Classification (NCBI taxonomy): domain Eukaryota; kingdom Viridiplantae; phylum Streptophyta; class Magnoliopsida; order Malpighiales; family Linaceae; genus Linum; species Linum tenue. The sequence goes on along the minus strand of CAMGYJ010000008.1, from coordinate 68,678,951 downwards.
TAAAGGGGGAACTATCGCACAAGAACGAAATGAACGGCACAAGTCTCACATGGCTACCTAGGTTCTCAATCATTCATTCTAACTCCCTAAACTCGATGCATAGGCAACTATGAAAAGCAAGTAACCGATTCAAAACATCTATCGGTTCACAAACACATGAGAAATGAACTTATGCACAAACCTAATACATGTGGCAGTCATCATCATAGGTTGCACACAATCACAAGCAAATCATCCATATACCATGCTAATAACCACGAGATTCAAAACAAATCACCACAAGATGCCACTATAATCATGCAAATGTAGAAGTTGTTATGCTTGGAGCCCTCAAATTTTAAAAATTTGGGAATACATCTAGGCTCCAAAGCATTCCAAAGCATTCAAAATCACACCAATCACTCACACCAATATGCATAATGGACTACCCCCTCCCCCCACACTTAAGCTTGACATTTCCCTCAATGGCGTAAAAGAAGGGGATAGAACGATGTTACCGGTCAAGTTGTGAATGTTTGTGCTCGGGATTGGAGGGCGGTTCAGCTCCGGAAGAGCGTGGTCACGTCCCAAAACACAACCAAACTCTCTTCAATGGTCTTCTTATTGGAGCGGAAAGCAAACAAACTGATGGTAGATGGGTTGCCTCTCACCAAGCGCTTATTTAACGTCATGAGCCAGACGGTTGCTCCTCAAGTTTCTGTCCACCCAAGAACCTCCTTGAAGTTGAGGTTCTCGTTGGTGAGGTGATGTCTCAAGTCACGAGCATTGGACGATTCCATGATTGAGAGCTCGTGAACTTGATCGACTTTGAGGCTCCACTCACAAGACCTCTCCTTCTTTCCTTCTCCTTCGTTCTCTTTGCCCCACACCATGTAGTGCATCATCGATTTACCACCATCACATCCACCAAGAGGGATCGCCGATGGTTTGGCCTTGGCTTGGCAAAAGAGCCGCAAACATGTCCTTCTCCAAAAGCGCATCAAGGTCGGGTGGAAAGCTTTCATAGCCCTCATAACTTGTGGATTCTTCATCCTCTTCGACCTTGTCCTCATTTTGGACTCCACTTGCCCCTTCAACTTCTTCTTCAACATCCCTACCTTCTTCACTTTGTTCCTCCCCTTGGGAAAACTCAAGATCCTCCCCCTCTTTAATGCTTTCTTCCTCCTCTTCAACCTCTTCTTTCTCCATCCCATTCATGTCTCCAAGCATGAATTTGAGGGCAAAATGCAATACAAGTTCATAGAAGGGATCTCTTGCTCCTCCACACTTGTGTCTTGGTCTTCAATGTTGCTTTCAGGAAGGGGAAAGTGATGGGAGTCATCAATGCAACCTTTTTGTTCATCCTCACCATGGGAGCTCTCCGGGGTGAGTTCTTCTTGCTCCACACGGTTGTCATTGATCGCTCCTTCAACATCCCCTTTCTCCTCCAATAATGATAGGCGATAGCTTTCACAAGCTCACACCACTTTCTCTTCTAGTGTCAAACCGGGAGGAGGGAGGGGTTGGAAATCCATGTCGGAGCTTGTTCTTCCAAATTTCTCATGGCTTGAATCTTCGACTTCCTCTCTTTCTTCCAATGGTAGGAGGCGAATAAGAGCAAGCTCTGCACATGCTTGCTCAACAAGCTCTCCCTGCCTCTCATTGCGTCGACGAAGCTCCTTCGCTTCCTGAAGAAAGGTTGAGTCGATAGGGCCGGCGATGGGAAGATCCGAATTGGAGCATCCTTCGTCGGTACCCCGGGCAAATTGCTCCACCATGAGCTCTAATTTGCTATTTGGCTCCGGTAGTGGAGTGGCACATGGTCGTGATGATTTTCCCATGAAAGGTTTCATTGCCAACTCCAACTTGGATTTCTCCTCGACTTGATGAGGGAAGTTTTCTTCATATGGGGGAGCTTCTTGAAATCCCCAATGGTATGCTTGTTCTTCTTGGAAGGGAGGTTGATCATAGAACCTGGTTCCTTGGCTTTCACCTTCTTCGTTACTCCATGAAGCTCCGGGGTACCCCCATTCGGGTGGTTGTGGATACTCCCACATGTTGTAGAAGCCATTGGGATCCATGATTCAACCTACATAAAGAAAAAAAAACAAAAAAAAAAAAAAACACAAACCACCCTTCAAAACGAAGAGTGGGTAAACAAAACACAAAATGAAACACAAAACATAAACAAAAGGCAAGATAGAAAATGCTAGATTAACACTAAGCGACCTTTTCAAAATAATGGACCACAGATCCCCGACAACGGCTCCAAAAACTTGACTTGCACGAAACTACACCATAAATTAATCCCGACTAGAGTCCAAGTTTTTAAACTCTAGCCGGGTGCAGTATAGAGCAAGTATTTAAATATCGACTCGGACCGATCCATGTACCCCTACTTCAATCGCTTAAGTTGTTATCCAGCAAAACGGTTTTGGGTTTATGACTAATGGAACTACAAACTAAACAAGCAAAGAAAAGTAAATAAAGGAAAATTCTAACTAAGGGATCTTCACTCAGGAGTTGCTTCCCCCTAACTAGCTACCATGACTCATTGGATTGAATGGAGTCATGTGGCATGGGTGGTTGTGAACCGCGAGGGTGAGCAACTAGTGATAGATGTGTCAACCAACCTAGATGCAAACTTGAGTCAAGGGTCTCTAACCTAGATTGCTAAGCACAAGCATGCACAACCCTTAGATTGCTAAGCACAAACATGCGAAAACCTTAGGTTGCTAAGCACAAACATGCACAATCCATGAAAACACCTCTAATACTCAAATTGATGCAAACCCACACTTATCATTCAATACAAACAATTAATTACAAAGTATTAGTTATGGTTCTACAGCACCCAAGAGAGAAGATTTAGTTTCTAGAGAGAGGAATTACAAATTTGAGCTCAATATCTTCTTCTTCTAGGCTTGAATCTCCACCCAAGCCTCCAAAGATGCTCCAAGATCACTCTAGCACTCTCTCTCTCTCTCTCTCTCACTAGAACTCCCTTTTGGTGTTTTAGGGCAAACCCTAGAGAGAGAAACCAATTCCTCTCCAAAAACTAGCTCCCTTTCTCTCTCCCCGCCGTTGTCTTCATATTTGCCCAAAAGCGATTAGTTCACGGATGCGATGGCCAGTTCAGGGCCGTGAACACCTAAATTTGTCTGTGAACTCAGTCGTCTCCAAAATGCACCGCCTTGCTTCCTGGGTTCACGGTCAATGGCCACAGTTCACGGTCTTAGAGACCAAATGTGGCATTTATCCTTTTTTATATTTTACATTTTGATACCTAAAAGTTATTTTTAGACAAAAAATTTTGTTAGAAAATAACATTTTGGTACCTAAATTTTTTTATTGTGACATTTTAGTACCTAAAATTTTCAAATTTTACATAATGGTCCAAGACTTGGACGTTATTTGGATCCATTGATCAATCCACTGATGCACTTGATATAATACATGAATTCACCAATCTATTTGATCCATCAATCCACCAATCTCCATTCCATTTGCCACCTCTACTCTCAATAATCAATTTTTATATAACACTCAACAATTATAGAATAACTGCAATCATTTTTTCATATTTTAATCCAACAAACTAAATTTATTTTGTTTTAAGTTGGATTAAAAAATATCTGCATATGAAAAAAAAAACGTCATAATGATATATTTGAAATAAAATATTATACATATATAACCAATCTATATCATGGTGACAATGTTTGGTATTACATAAATTGTACCATGGTTGAATGAAAATATACTGCGGCAGTATGAGTATACTATAGTGTAAAATGATTCTATAGATGATATAGAAATATGAGCATTTATACTATGCTTTAAAGAATTGGGGCTTTAAAGTACAATTTGAAGTTGTACCACAAGGAGATTTGACCTTTATGTTATGGTGTAACTTCAACTTATACCATACAGGGAAAAACTAAAGCACCATTGCTTTAAAGCATTTTAAAATTCCTCTAAAAATATACTAACCACCATTCCAGCAGCATACTTCATCTCCAACAGCAGCTCATCCAGTAGCAGAACCACCATTCCATCACAAACTGCAACATTCAACAAACTTAGAAGTAAGAATATAAGATATTCAACAATTCCACTAACTCAGAATAAGAATATTAGACATTCAGACTTCTAAGTTAAGACTTACAACTTACTAGAAAGGATATCGGTAAGAAGGTTGTTTAATCATCAAGAAGTTTGATTCCAGGAACTTGATCTACACATTTAAAAGCTAAACATCATTATCATATGCATATGTAAAACAACTTATAAGTTCAGTAGAAGAAGTTTTAGTTTGTTACATTCGACTTCGGCATCAGGTTGGCCGAAATTGGTTTCCTTTGCGGTGGAGAAACATCCTTCCAGCACTCTTGTTCCAGCAATAGCTTCTGCAAGTGCAAACAAATGACATTAAAACAAGTTTGGTTAAAAACGAAATGAAAAAATAGACTGATCCAGATTTGCTTTATCGATTACCTTCACTAAGACCATTTTGCAACCAACTCCCTTTGCACATCAGTCTCTCTATAGTAGCATAATCTAGTCTGCTGGTATGAGAATCCAACAAACAACCTCCAGAGCTAAATGCACATTCAGATGCCACAGAGGTAACTGTAATAGCTTGCAGTATGGGATATTTCGGACCATTAACTTTCCACCACATTAAGATATCAAACTCAGCTGAACGAGGTAACTGTAATATTGCATTTTCGGATCAGTAACCCTTGCCTTTTTTCTTTGACTAAAAAAAAGCTCAAAGTCCAAATCAGTTGTGGTAGGAGTAGATGAATCAATACCAACAGCAACATTGAAGCTCTTCTTCTCATTCAGTTTAGTTTGGTATTCTAAAACCAAATCAAACAAGATACTCTTAACAGATGTCAAACAAGAACTATCATCCCCAAACTTTTCATCATAATAGTCCACAATAGCCAGCTTATATCGTGGATCTAACACCACAGCGTGGATCTCATCCCAATACTTGTTGAACTTTTCCAACATCGAACCAGCAATCTCCCTTATCACTTCGTTAGCATCAACACACCATTCATAAATTTTGAGTCTCAGATAACAAATACGAGGGAAAAGCAGATTTGTAGTTGGATACTTTGAATCAGAGAACAAATCAGACACCGAGCAAAACACTTTCAGTTTCTCACAAACAAGTGCAGCAAATTGCCACTGCTCATTTGCTGGCAAACACTTGTATTGAGAATCACATTGTTTCAGTCTAGTGAAAACTTCCTTATAAGGCATAGCAGCAGATAGCATCTTAAAGGTGGAGTTCCACCTTGTAGGGCAATCCATAACTAACCCCTTATCAGTATTCACCTTCCATTGTTTTGCGGTTTTTTTTTTTAAAAATTTCACCTTTTTAGGAGTAGCACACCAGTCTAAAACACTGTCCCTGATATTTTCTATTCCCTCTTTCACAACATCCAATCCCTCCTTCACAATCAAATTTAAGATATGAGCAGAACACCTCATTTGTATCAAGGACCCTTCACTAATCAGATACGAATCCACTAATTTTGACTGTATTACTCGGATCATAGAGTCATTAGTGCTACAGTTGTCCAAGGTTATAGTGGATACCTTACTGTCGACATTCCAATCGACCAAACAAACAAAGAGCACTTTACCAAGTCTTTCACCCGTATGGGGTGATGGAACATACATAAACCTGCACAAGAAACACAAACGTAAACAGTTAGGAATGATTCCAACACAAACAATCTATAAAGTTTGAAACAGAATCAAGAAAGTTATCAAATCTTACCTAAGCATGTAGCTCCTAAGCACCCAAGAGTTGTCGATATAGTGAGCAGTAACAACCATGTATCCCTTCTTTTGAGTTGTGGCAGTCCACATATCGGTAGTTATTGCTATTCTACCTTTGTTGTTATCAAGCACAGTTTGAATCTTACTCCTTTCTGTATCAAAAATCTTAAACACCTCTTTTTTCATAGTGTTCCTACATGGTACAGTGAACAATGGCTGCAGAGAGCACACGAACCTCTTGAAATACAAATGATCAACAATTGACAGAGGATACTCATGCATAGTAATAGCAATTGCAAGCTCCCTTTTCGAAAATTCTGAGTTGAAAGCAGTAGCAACCATGTCTTGTTTTCCTTGAGCCAAATAGTGAGGGCCAAGGATCTTTTGACTACCATCTTTAATTTTCTTTTGAACACAGATTTTGTTGGATCGTTGAGCACGAGACGATACTCCTCAATTGACGTTGCAATCCCTCTTCAATCTTGCAGTTTCTCCGATCTGCACCAATTTCCTTTGAGCTTCGACAAGAGCAAGTGAGATCAAAATTTTAGGGATTTAAACAGGAATAGATAAGTAAAGTAAAACGTTAGGTGAATGGAATCTGTGGACCAATTTGAAACGTTTCTTCCTTTCACGATGGGCTTGTACAAAGGCTAAGTCTAGGGCCCAGCGCCTGTAACAATCAAAGCCCAAATCCTTTTTCAGTTTCGTGAGTGTAAGCCGGAGACTTGTTCCCAATGCAGCGTTTTGTGAATTTGAGTTTTTCACTTCAGTCTTCTTCTTCCTCGGGTAAAGCTGTCTGTTTTGTTTCCTGCAAACTCAGAGACGAAAAACAGAGCAATACCAACTTACTCTAGAGCAGAAGCTAAATAAAGGACAACACACGATTTTTACGTGGTATCCGGCTTGCAAAGTGCAAAGCCGACTAATCCACGGTCAGAAGCTCACGATCCTGTGACTTCTGACGATCCACTAATTTGGTGTTTATGTAGTTATGTTCTCGGACAGAGATTTCAATCTCTTCTATCTATCTAACTCAACCCAGCTATCCAACTTTAACAATGTTTCCCCAACACTGCTGTCTTGATCTAATTCTCCCCGAATTAATCAAGCAAACCTTTCCTATCAAACTACACTCAGCAAGATTCCTTATGCTTTCTCTTGGTCAGTTTGATCTCTTGGAAAGTTGTCTGTGCATCCAGTATCTTGCTTATTTATACTGCCTTCACTTTTAGCCGTTGGAGTCTCATTGATTTTGATTTCCATGATCCGTGCCTCCTTCCATCTTTTCCTTCTTGACAGCTACATTTCTTCTTTCGATTCCTTGCCCGCTCCTTTCCATCTTTGTCTTAGACTCCTTACCTTGTTTGCTGCAGAGCCGTTTGACTGGCTTCTTTCAACAAACTCCCCCTAAGCCTGTCAATGGCTCTTGTTGACATTTCGTATGCCCTGCATACACTCAGCAAACAGTTGGTGCAGCCTGTTCTTTTTATGGATAAAACCAAACCAACACAAGAAGCACGACAGAGCCTCCTTTTATTAATTAATGAAAATTCAAATAGATCCATTATGGATCAACATTTTAACAAGCATGAACTACCATTATTTAAAGAGAATTTGATCCTATAGCACAAGCTAACGGTTCTATCTAATCTTCAAAAAGGGTAGTCGGGAGGAGAATCATAGTCAGAAATGGCATCTTCATTCTCAGAATCTGACTCCGAGATAGGTTCTAGGACAGGCTGATCATCATGTTCAACTTTCAACAGCTTCAGTCGTTCCTGAACGAGAAGCAGGTCAGTAGGTGCTCCTCTTTTTCCTGAGCTGCAGCTGGAAGTATCTTCCTGATACTTGCTGATCTCCTTCTCTACAGCCACTGACGCCGCATCTACTAGGGCATTGACCAGATGTTGAGGATGGGTCTGGAAATGTCCAATATCTCCCCTTGAGCCAAAGACAGGCTTACGTCGGCTCACATCTATGTCCAGACGATTGAGGATATGATTTGGACGAAGGTCGTCAAGCACATCACAGACAGTAACCTTGTCTCTCAAGTCAATGCCAAGCCTGTGAAGCAACCGAGTGATAAGAGGACCAAAGGGAAGCTTACCACTATAGCCTCCATCACTAAAACGAAGCATATGTGCAAAGACCAGGGAAGCATAACTAATACGCCTACCAGCCGTTGCATTTGAAATGATCCAAAGATCATATGGATGAAGAAGTTCAGCACTGGAAAGGTCTCGCGGAAGAAGACAGCGAGTAATAAAGAAATGGAACACTCGAAGGTCATCTGGCAGCCTCCCTGCAGCCAGCATATTGGGAAAGTGACGTCCTGTGTCACGAGTAAACACATTCAGGGCCTTGGTGTTGTCAAAGCCAAGATCATCAAATTCCCCATCAAAGCCTGCTTGATGCCCTGAGTGAGGAAGAGAGAGAGTGCTGGCAAGAAGGGCAGGGGTGATGGTGATCTCATGGTTGAAGACTTGAGTGGTGAACGAGGAAGGTTCAGCACCTCGCCCTCGTTTGACATTTACATAGAACAGTCTGACAGCTTCTGGGCAGAAGCTGAACCGTTGATGTTCAAACAGGGATTCCCAGCCAAGATTTTGAATGAGCAATGGGAGATCCATGTCATATTTAGTGAAAGCTGATGGCTGAATAGAGAGAGTTGGGTATATGGGTCGATCTCGAAAATGGTTGAGATAACGAGCATAGGAAGCAGGATTGCGAAATCCTTTGTTGTTGAACACAACAGTAGGATGAAGTTGAGGGTTGTTGGGAGCCATTTCGAACTAACTGTGAGGTTTGATGGGATGCTGTTGACTCGAGTACTATTTGGTTTAGGAGAGGAGTGAAGGGAGAGATGGGAAAGATAGATTTATAAAGGTGTGGAAGATGAACAGATGAGAGGGAAGGTCAGAAATAAGGAAGGAAAAGGTTCTGAGATATCCCTGATTTGTAGTTAATTAGAGAGAGAGGGAATTTCATTATGGGAAAATAAGCCAACTTCTCTACGTATTGGTAGAAATTTGTCAGCTCCTAAGGGTTTGGTGAAGATATCTGCCCATTGCAGATTGGTGTTAATAAATTCTGAACGAACCTTTCATTCTTGCACCAGATCTCGAATAAAATGAAATCTCACCTCAATATGCTTTGTTCTAGAATGTTGTATTGGATTCTTTGACATATTGATAGCACTGGTGTTATCACAGAAGATTGAAAGAGATTTTAAGGTAAAACCATAGTCTAGAAGCTGATATTTGAGCCAGAGAGCCTGAGTACAGCAGAGCCCTGCTGCTATGTACTCAGCTTCTGCTGTAGACAAGGCTACTGAGCCTTGCTTCTTACTAGACCAGGAGATTAAGGATGTTCCTAGAAAATGACAAGCACCTTATGTGCTTTTTCTATCAACAGTACATCCAGCATAGTCAGAGTCAGTGTAACTGAGTAGTTCTAAACTAGAGTCAGAAGAATACCAAAGTCCTAGTGAAGCAGTTCCTGCTAGATACCTAAAGATTCTTTTGACTGCAGAGAGATGGCTATCCTTTGGACAGCTCTGAAAACGTGCACAGACACACACACTGAACATAATGTCAGGTCTACTTGCTGTGAGATACAGCAAGGATCCAATCATTCCTCTGTAAAGTTTGTCATTTATCTTAGTTCCAGATTCATCCTTTGTAAGCTTTACAGTAAACCCCATAGGGGTGGAAGCTGTTTTAAGATTTCCCAAATCAAACCTTTTTAGCATGTTTTGAAGATATTTAGTCTGACTGATGAAAATGCCCTCAGAAGTTTGTTTAATTTGGAGTCCCAAAAAATAGTTCAATTCACCCATTAAGCTCATCTCAAAAGCATTTGTCATCGATAACTCAAAGGATTTAAATAATTTTGGACAAGTAGATCCAAAAATTATGTCATCCACATAAACTTGCACAAGAAGATAGTGTGAACCAGCAGTTTTAATGAACAATGTTTTATCTACTGACCCTCTGCGAAAGCCTTCATTGATGAGAAAGTTACTCAGTTTTTCATACCAGGCTCTAGGAGCCTGTTTTAATCCATATAAGGCTTTATTAAGTTTATACACATGGTCAGGATACAAGGGATTTTCAAAACCAGGTGGCTGTTCAACATATACTTCTTCTTTCAAATCACCATTCAAAAAGGCACTTTTTACATCCATTTGGTAAAGTTTAAAACCTTTTGAGGCAGCAAAAGCACACAGTAGCCTAATTGCTTCAAGCCTAGCTACTGGGGCAAAAGTTTCATCAAAATCAATGCCCTCTTCCTGATCATACCCTTTAACAACTAACCTAGATTTATTCTTAGTTATAGTTCCAATTTCATCAGATTTATTTCTGTAGACCCATTTGGTACCTAGAACATTTCTATTCACAGGTCTAGGCACCAAATCCCACACACGGATTCTTTCAAAGTGACCTAATTCATCCTGCATAGATTCAATCCAAATTTCATCTTCTAGAGCCTCTTCTACTGATTTAGGTTCAAGTGTAGAAATGAAGGCAGTATGTATGAGTGCAGATTTAAATCTAGTGATCATACCTTGATTTGGATCCCCTATTATTTGAGAGGCTAGATGACGTCGTTGAATGTGCAGAGGAGCTTGTGCCTCTGCAGTTGTTTCCTTTTCTTCAGCTGTTCCATGCCCTCCACTTCCATTTTGATTCTGGCTGTCATCCTGTGTCTCGATTGTCTTTTCTGTTAGACCAAAATCATCATCTTCTTCCACAGAATCTGCACACTTACTAGAAGACTCATCAAATACCACATGAATGGACTCCTCTACTTTGTGAGTCCTTTTGTTAAAAATTCGATAGGCCTTGCTGTGAATTGAATAACCAAGAAAAATTGCTTCATCAGATTTTGCATCAAACTTCCCTAGGTTGTCTTTGGTGTTTAGAAGAAAGCACTTACAACCAAAAGGATAAAAGTAGCTTAGATTTGGTTTCCTTCCTTTCCAAAGTTCATAGGGAGTTTTATTAAGCTTTGATCTGATTAGAGCCCTATTAATGGTATAACAAGCAGTATTAATGGCTTCCCCCCAGAAGTGTTTAGGTAGACCAAAATCATTTAGCATGGTTCTGGCAATTTCGATTAAGGTTCTGTTTTTCCTCTCCACTACCCCATTTTGTTGTGGGGTCCTGGGAGCTGCAAAATTATGTGAGATCCCTGTCTCATCACAGAACTTATTAAATTCTTCTCCAATAAACTCCCCCCCCCCCCCATGATCACTTCGAATACTGATGACACTTGACTGTTTTTCATTTTCAACCCTTTTAACAAAGATCTTAAAGTGCTGGAAAGCCTCATCCTTATTAGTGAGAAAAAGGACCCAGGTGAACCTAGAAAAGTCATCTACTATGACAAAGGCGTAGTATTTTCCTCCCAGACTCCTTATATTGCTAGGACCAAATAGATCTAAGTGCAATAATTCTAACGGTTTAGTGGTTGAAATAACTTGTTTGCTTTTAAAAGAGGACCTGGTCTGTTTGCCTTTGGCACAAGCTTCACAGAAGAATTCCTTTTTACTAAGAAGTTTAGGAATTCCAAATACTAGCTCCAAATTTACTAGTTTAGACAAGGTGCTTACACTTATATGTCCTAACCTTCTATGCCACTCGATTTGGTCATTTTTGTCTACTGATACCAGGCAGGTTTCATTGAATGCACTTTTGTCATTTAGATTAATGCAATACAGTTTGCCTATTCTTTTCCCTGTAAATAATGTTTTTCCTTCTGACAAACTCTCAACTATGCACCTATTAGGTTCAAAAATCACTCGATTTGAGTTCCCACATATCTGTCCTATGGAGATTAAGTTGTGTTTTAAGCCTTCAACTAACATGACATTACTAATTGATGGATTTGATCCTATTTGACCTTTACCAAGAATATTTGTACTGAAATTATCACCAAAGTAAACTTTACCCTTTTTGTTCTTTAGCAGTTTGGTGAAAAGCTTTTCATTTTCAGTCATGTGGTGTGAGCATCCACTATCCAAAATCCAGTTGCTGTCCTCCATGCTCACTTGGAGACAGACCTAGGTGATCAAAAGAAAACTATTTAGATTTAGGCATCCAAACAAGTTTGAATGCTTCATGATTTTTCTAATTACTCTTAAACTTTGTGTGATCAGTTCTTGAGTTACACGATTTACTGATTCTGACTTCTTTGGCTATCCTCTTTCTGCAGTTTGCAATAAGATGTCCTTCTTTATGACAATAGAAACAATTAGTTTTGAGATTTGATTTAAAATTACCTTTATACCTGTTGTTTCGGATATTATGAGCTTTCTCAAGTTCCATTTTGATTTGACACAGTTCTCGTTTTAATTTTTCATTTTCTTCTTTAACTTCAGTTTCCTGAGTTTTTAGGAGAATCTTTTCTTTGATTAGTTCTTCATAACTTGCACTGAGTTCTTTGAATTCAGTTTTAAGCTTTATGTGTTTATCTTTAACAGTTTTAAACTCAAGTTCAATTTCCCTAATAGTGTCTATCATTAACTCATCTTCAGTGTCTGAATAGTAGTCAGAAAATTTTACCTGTGAGGCGCTTGCATCATCATCACATTCATCAATAGCCATGTATGCTTCATATTTAGCACTGGTCTCACTTTCATCTTCGTCATCTTCACTGCAGCTCCATGTGGCTGCATATGCCTTTTCTTTTCTGTTCAAGGGACATTCGGCTTTGATATGTCCTGTCTTGCCACACTTGAAGCATCCTGATTGAGCCACTGGTTTCTCAGTCACTTCTCTTCTGAATCTTGATCCAGGACGAATTTGCTTATTGAAGTCTCGTTCATCACCCTCTCGAGCTTTGTTGTTGAAATTTCCCTTCTTCCTTTCTTTGCGCATTTTGATCAGTCGAGCCACATGTTTACTTAACATGGCTAACTCATCGTCTTCCATATCCTCCAGATTATCTATTTCTTCTTCCTGTAGAAGTGCTTTGAAGGCTATGTTCTTCTTTTCTCTTCGCGGCTCCTCCTCAACTTCCTTTTTCAACTTGTCTTCATGAGTGATCAGAGATCCCATTAACTTGTCCAGACTTAACTTTGTTAAGTCCTTTGATTCTTCAATTGCAGTGACTTTGGGAGTCCACTATTTAGGGAGATCCCATAAAACTTTGCGAACCAGATCACCACTTCCATACTCTATTTCCAAATTCCTCAGACTGTTCACAATCGTGTTGAAACGATCATTCATCTCCTTAATTGACTCTTCAGGCTTCATGACAAAAGATTCGAATTCCTGTTTAAGCTTGTTGATTCTTGAGATTTTGACATGTGATGTACCTTCGTGAGCAACCGGAAGTTTGTCCCATATCTCCTTGGCAGTCTTGCACCCGGTAACTCGATGATACTCTTCGGGGCCCAACGCACAATACATCAAATTGGTGGCCTTGGAGTTCAGCTGAAAATTCTTCTTATCTTGCTCAGTCCATTTCCCTCTGGCTTCTTTCACTTCCAGCGGACCATCGAGGACTATGTTCCATAAGTCCGGAGCAGTGGAGCCAATGAACAGCTCCATCCTGTTCCTCCAATATCCATAGTGCACTCCTTCAAACCTGGGTGGACGCGTCTGAGAGAATCCATCTGCCATAAACACACCGCTTGCATTTCCCGAGCTCGAGTTCATTTTCGCCGGAGGATGTTAAGCCTGCGTTTGTCGGCGACCACGGCTCTCATACCACGTGTTGGATCGTTGAGCGCGAGACGATACTCCTCAATTGACGTTGCAATCCCTCTTCAATCTTGCAGTTTCTCCGATCTGCACCAATTTCCTTTGAGCTTCGACAAGAGCAAGTGAGATCAAAAATTTAGGGATTTAAACAGGAATAGATAAGTAAAGTAAAACGTTAGGTGAATGGAATTTGTGGACCAATTTGAAACGTTTCTTCCTTTCACGATGGGCTTGTACAAAGGCTAAGTCTAGGGCCCAGCGCCTGTAACAATCAAAGCCCAAATCCTTTTTGAGTTTCGTGAGTGTAAGCCGGAGACTTGTTCCCAACGCAGCATTTTGTGAATTTGAGTTTTTCACTTCAGTCTTCTTCTTCCTCGGGTAAAGCTGTCTGTTTTGTTTCCTGCAAACTCAGAGATGAAAAACAGAGCAATACTAACTTACTCTAGAGCAGAAGCTAAATAAAGGACAACACACGATTTTTACGTGGTATCCGGCTTGCAAAGTGCAAAGCCGACTAATCCACGGTCAGAAGCTCACGATCCTGTGACTTCTGACGATCCACTAATTTGGTGTTTATGTAGTTATGTTCTCGGACAGAGATTTCAATCTCTTCTATCTATCTAACTCAACCCAGCTATCCAGCTTTAACAATGTTTCCCCAACACTGCCGTCTTGATCCAATTCTCCCCGAATTAATCAAGCAAACCTTTCCTATCAAACTACACTCAGCAAGATTCCTTATGCTTTCTCTTGGTCAGTTTGATCTCTTGGAAAGTTGTCTGTGCATCCAGTATCTTGCTTATTTATACTGCCTTCACTTTTAGCCGTTGGAGTCTCATTGATTTTGATTTCCATGATCCGTGCCTCCTTCCATCTTTGCCTTCTTGACAGCTACATTTCTTCTTTTGATTCCTTGCCCGCTCCTTTCCATCTTTGTCTTAGACTCCTTACCTTGTTTGCTGCAGAGCCGTTTGACTGGCTTCTTTCAACAGATTTTTGTGTGATTCTTTAAATGAGTAGTGCCATTGTTAGATTCTCCACCTAACAAATTCTTACAATAGTTGCACTTAGCCTTGATAACACCATTAACCCGAACCTTGGTATAATGACCCCAGACAGGACTGTTAAGCCTACCAAGATCGATTACCTCCTCAACATTACCATTAACAACATTGGGATTCTGCTGGCTCGCAGGTGCTGCCTGTGCAGCCTCCACGTTGCCATTGATGGCAGGTGCAAGAACAGGTCCACTCGCACCATGTTCATTCTGTTGAGAAACGACATCCCCTTGCACGTCTTCAATTGACATGATTGCTGGCAAAAAACAGATTAGTAAGATTAGTATAAATCAATAATCAATTAATCATGAACCTCAACAAACACAGAATCAAAGCCAAAAAGCTAATCAAGTTCACCCATGTCTGTTGCTGAACCCAGAAACAATATCTCGCATGCACAGATCAAAGCCAAAGATCAAACCGGTAAGAAGACGAGAAACATGGAGCTTGAACTGTGATTCTGGATTTTGGAAGAAGATACGAGAATGAACAAAAAGACTCACCTCCTATTTATATGCAGCTTCATCAATCCAGTCGAATCGATTCTTCTCGGCAGAAGGAAAGTAATTATCGTCACCATGGGGAAGGAAAGAAGATAATCAAGGGAAGGAAGGAGGGATCGTTGTGGGGATGTGGGATAAGGCAGCAGGCGCGATAAATTAGGCATTCGAAGCAATCGAACAACCATTTCTTTTGATTTCGAGGATGGAAATCGTATAGTCAGGGGAGAGAGGCAGAGAGCGACTATGGGTTAGGGTTTCTTCTAGGGGAATTGGGGAAATTTTGAAAGAAAGGGGGGTATATATATGTTCGGGGCGAAGTCAGGGCAGATAGTAGTGAATCTGATCCTCGTCTGTCACCAGTAACACGTCATTTCGGATTAATCCGAGCACGACCCATCGCCCGTCAAAAGCGGATTTTGCCCGCGTTGACCGGGTTGGATTCGGGCGGATTCTCGGGTTACCTATTTGGTTTGCCATCCCTAGTTGGGTTCGGATTTTGTCAAAACCCAACCTGCTTTCCAGCCGACCCATACTTATAAAGCGAAACGATGTTACTTTGTATTTAATCAGAACAATATGAATAATCTTTTTATATTATTAGTCTTTAGGACAATATAAACCTAACAATATGGATAATTTATGGAATTTGGCAGTCTTCATGAAGATATATTTACAGAAAACTTTTGGACAACATTACAATGCAGGTGTTCGAAGAAATAATATATTGTTATGTTCGTGAACCCATGCATAACTATGAACCCGTGGGTACCCATTGGATTAAGTTGGATTTTCACTTAAAAACCCCAATGGATATTTTACTCGGTTGTTTAATGGGTTCACCCATTGGGTAGGGTTCAGGTTTATAGTAACCCAATCCAGCACAATCCATTGTAATCCCAAATATAGACTAATACTATGTGGTATTAGGATAGTAATGATTGGTAATAAGTTGTGCAATTTTTTCTTTCAAAATATATAAAAATTTGATATAATATTCTAGATCACAATAAGTCGATCCCATTTATTGAAAAAAAAATCATGCTAAAATAGATAATATAAATATATGAAAACAAATAAAAAAATGATTGAATATCATCCTTTAGATCTAATTCCACTTAGCATTGCAGATTTAACTATGCACTTCGTGCATGATGAACAATTCATCATTATTCATTAGTGAAAGGGAATACTAGGTTTTTTTATAAGATAGACAATAATAAAGAGCGGTAGTCCATATTCAACCAGACTTCCGAAGAAAGAGCATTTCTTGTCACTAGGTGGATAACTATGTGAAAGCTACAAGGATCAAGAAGAAAAGAAACTTATTCAGGTAGAGAGAAAAAGGACAAAACTTTCTTACGATTACCCCTTTCTAAGACCTAAGAGCCATAAATCATTGCGTCTAAATTCTTAAGCAATCCCAAAATTTTCATAAGTTAACTAAAATTTAAAATAAATAATATATATTTACGTATTTTGGGAACTTTATGACACCAATTTCATCGTAGTGTATTGACGGTGTGTCGATTACAATTATTGAAGGTGTGTAGGAAGTCCTAAATTCCAAAAAATTATACCGACAAAATATGGGTCTCTCACAAAATATTCGGGTGGAGGTGTGTTGCTTGACACACCTCCCTAACACATGGGTCAGCCCCCACGCCAGCGCCAGGCTGTTTACATCCGATCCACCAACCCACCCACTGATCCCCGGTCTGCTCTGCTCTTCGCCCATTTGAGGAATTTTATAAACTTCCTTATAAGCATCCACACTTTTGGTTGCAATTAATTTGTAGTACAAACATAACTTGTATCTTCAATTTTGTGGTACAAATTCGACTTGTACTTCAAAGCACTTGTGCTTATGAGCATTGTAAATTTATCATACTTCCTGGTTTTGAAAATGTTTTTACAATTATTTTTACATTTACCCTATCTCTACTTCTTGTTGCTAGGAAATGACAAAAGACTACTTCTTGAATTGTAACCAGAGAAAAGAATGAGATACTATCACAACCCTTTCAAGGGTTTCACTACCCCCTTATAGCTATTGGATTCATTATCTTTACCCCTTTTTCAAATTGATGCTGAGATTAGATAAGGGTATTATTGAGCAACAAAATATGAACACACATGATTTCTACTCCTATTAATTACATATTCTTCACCTCTCTCCCTAAAACCCTAGAAAAACTCTCTCCTCCCACCTCTTTCTCAACCCTTCTTCTTCCTCTCGTTTGTTTACCACCATCCCCACCTCCACCCCACCACCTCCTCACATGCCTGCGTCGCCCCACCATCCCCACCTGCCATTATCGTCCACCACCATCCCCTCCACCACGATGCCCTCTTCCTCCCCCACTTCCTCTCTCCCTGTCGTCGCTTGCCACCACCACCAGGAGGTTGCCGCCCGATGAAGCCTGTCACCATCACAAGCAGCCATCACGTCCTCATCTCATTATGGTGACTCCACCACCATCTCGTCATGCTATCAGTGCAGCCACCTCCCCTCTGACGTTTTTAAAAAAAAAACATGTCTAATTATTAGGAATGACTTCATTAAAGCGGTCCTCAATTTCTTCATCTCAAGGCATTTACTAGGTAGCATTAATGCCATTGTTGTCTCTTTTTTACCAAAAACTCCCTCTGCTTGTGCATTGAAAGACTTCTGGGTCATATCATGCATTAATATCCTATATAAAATCATTGCAAAAGTACTTGCAAATATATTGAATGTGATGTTGTCTAAATTAATTAGTGTGAATCAATCTGCATTCATTGAGGGTAGAAGGACAATGGATAATATTCTCATGGTACAAGAACTAGTTAGTGGATACCATAGGGAAAACATTTTATCTGAATGTGCTGTAACGGTTGATCTTATGAAGGCTTTCGATTCTTTTAATTGGAACTATCTGTTTATGATGATGGAGTTAATGTGATTTTCTATGTGCTTTATGAACTGGATCAAACTGTTTGTGAAGACAACAAGGTTCAGTGTTAGTGTGAATGGTGACCTTTGTGGGTATTTTGGGTCTCAATGAGTGGTAAGGCAGGGTGATCCTCTATCTTTCTCACTGTTGCTATAGAAGGATTATCTTTATTGTTGAATGCATCTGCAGCAGCTAGAGAATTGCCATTCTGTCCCAAAGGTGAACCAGTGGCTTTGACCCATTTAAGTTTTGTCGATAACCTTCTTATTTTCACTTAAGGATCGACTAGGGCTATTACTAAAGTACAACAAGTTTTTTCTGTTTTTCACGTGCATCTGCCTCAAGTGCAACCCATAAAAATGCGAGGTTTACTTTGTTGGTTCTTCTTTTCTATACAAGAACAATGTAATTACACTATCAAGATTCTAGGAGGTAGCTATGCAGTGAGGTATTTGGGCTTTCACCTAATCACATGCAAACTATCTTCTGTAGATTGTGAGAAGTTGCTAGCCAAAATCACAAAAAAAAAATTAAGTCTTGGCGGGCCATATAACTCATTTATGAGGATTGTCTTCAACTGATCACTTAAGTTCTAATGAGGTGTTGGATTTCTGGGTGTAAGTCTTTCTATTACCCAAGAAAGTTCTCAAACAGGTCTATAAGCTCTGCTCTCAATTCTTATGACATGGACATGATGAGGGTAAAGTTAAGATTGGTTGGGAGAGAATGACACATTTTCAGAAAAAGGGGGATTGGGAATTAAAGAGCTGATTTGGGTTCTACTAATGAAGAGTGGGACTACTTGGGTCACCTAGATGTGGAAATACAGAGTTAAAACAAGTAGTATCTAGAATGTGAGGGCCAGATCTGGTAGCTCTGGGCCTGGAGGAGGATCCTAAAGCTCCGTCCAATGCTTCAACATAATTTTAGTGTACATGAGGGCATTCTCTGCTGGGATATTGCTTGACTGACCAAATGTCATATAGTGGAATGAAGGAAATTTGAATGGGGTAAAGAAATAGCTTTCTAGCATGGACAGTGGTGTTAGATGGTATAGTTAAGGGAGATAAGTTGATAAAATGAGGGAAAAGCTGTGGATATTGGTTGCCTACTATATAGCCAGGTGATAGAGAGCACATTTTTTCTAGTGCTCCTATTCTCTATAGGGTTTAGATGGTTTGTATTGCATGATGTTCTGCAGGAGCTCTTGGTTGGATAGTGTCACTGCTGCAAGTACTTTCTGGAAGCAGGAAAATGGTAGAGTTCTGGGTTGTTATGGTGTTTCCTGGTGGCTTATCTATGAACGAAAAGATACAGGTGACTGCACAGGGAAAAGAACAACCAAGAAATCAAGAGGGACGAGAGCCCCACTACTCACTACTATCATACGAGTTGCAACCGTGGCAAATTGGTACCAATGCGCAAAGGGAGGATAGGATTAGAGTGTTGAAGAGGTGATAAATCAAAATACATGTGTGTAAGTGAGGGTTAGATCGGAACGTAGAGGAGAGGAGGTAAGATGCACATGCACAAATAGAAATGGAGCGAGGAGAAGGTGATCAGAGGCTGGGGGAAAGAGAGAGGAAAAGTAAAGGAGTGGGCATATTGAAGAAATAGATTGATGGAGATGACAGACATAGATGCTTAGATGAATAGTGGGGTAAGAGAAGCTTATTGAAGAGTTTATTTTAAGGCAAATTACTAAATATTAATAATTAAATTATAAAAATCTCAAACCACTATATTTTATCTCAACTTTGTAAATTAGTTTATAACGGGTTAATCAAATTGACACCAATTGAACCAGTCAATCCGTGATCCAGTTGTTTCACGTGGCAAATGATTACATCCAAATTAACAACCTTGTCTTAAATCATGAAAGTTTAGAGTTATTATTAGGAGGTTGACAAATTTGAAGATTTAGCTGATGCATCTTGGAGAAAATGTGGTATTGTGGGCAAGATGTTATAGGCGTACAGCTCAAAACAGAAAACAATAGCTAACAACTAGAGATGTGCAGAAATGTCTAGTGAGAATCCTCGACTGAATAACAAATCATAATTATTTAATTAAGAAGCATGAATTAAATTGACTCTCATATAATAAGAATAATAACTAGTCAAATTATATTTTTATATACGGTTAAATACTCTTTTCTCACTAACTCACTACCTTGGAATCAAATCAGCCAAATCATTAATCAAAGACGTGTTGAGCTGTTTACATCTCTCTTCTCCCTTTTTCACTTGGTTTTACAATTATACTTTTATTAATTATTATTATTACATTCTCCTTTTACGTTCCCATTTTTCAAGCTGGAAATCGAATGTAGGCATTTTGGTACTCTCTCTCCTTTTCTTTCCTTTCTCTCTCTAGCCCGTTCTTCTTCTTCTTCCACCTCCTATCATTTTCTCTATCTCATAAATTCTATTTTTTTTATGTTTTCCCCCTGTAATGTACCCTTATTTTTAATTTATTTCAAAAAAATTTTGAATTTTGTTTTTATCTTCGTCACCATTTTCTCTCTCCTATCTCACAAGAATAGTTATTGGGGGTATAAAACTTCGTCTTCCACCGTTGGTTCCATATGATTAACAGAGATCGAAAGCCGGAAGAAGAGCAGCTCCAACAAGCAGAAATAGCAGCTCGGTCTTGGTATAACCCGACAACCCATCTCCTCCAGCCCCGACCCAACCGTCGGAGAGGAGCATTTGGGTTTTTTTTTCGCCCTTCTCCATTTTCGTCTCCCTCTCTGGTTTTCACCATTTTCCTCCCGACAATGGAATCAAAGTTCTAGCCCCAGCGTCCCCCACACCCACCCCCTTCTCTTCTTCAAATCTCGTGGTGGGTTTCTGGGTTGTTTTTTCTTTTCTTCTTTTGGTTTGGGGGGTTTCCCATTTGTATTTTCCTTTTTTTCTCAACTATTTGGAGTACAGATCTGAGTTGTTGAGAAAAGGGGGAAAATAAATTAAAATTTCTTTATTCATTTGAAAAAAGTTTTCCTTCATCAACAATGGCACCCTCATTCGGGTGGTGGGGAAAGGAAAGCCACAGAGGAACCCCCGTGGTGGTGAAAATGGAGAACCCAAACTGGTCCATGATTGAGTTGGAAGGTCCGTCGGAGGAGGATTTCCTCATCCCTGGCGGCGGAACCGAGACTCCCACCCGGCTTAGAGACAAATCTCGCAACAAGAATGCCAAGCAACTAACCTGGGTCCTCCTCCTCAAAGCCCACAAGGCCGCCGGTTGTTTAACCTTCATTGGTTCCGCAATGGTCTCATTAGGCTCCGCCATCAAGCGTCGAGTCAGGTCCGGTCGCACCGATACCGACAGCACCGACACCGGCCTGGGCGTCGTTGAGAACCCGACCGTCAAAACCCGGTTCCACTCTTGCATCAAGATCTTCCTCTGGCTATCGCTGCTTCTTCTAGGATTCGAGCTGGCCGCGTTTTTCGAAGGTTGGCATTTTGGAGCCCCACATCTCCAATTGCAGCACCTCCTCACAACCCCGCTCGAGTTTAAGGATTTCTTTGACTCGATTTACTCAAGATGGGTTTTGTTCCGGGGCGAATACATAGCCCCACCTCTCCAGTTCCTCGCAAATGCTTGCATCTTGCTTTTCCTCGTCCAGAGTATAGACAGGTTGGTCCTCTGCCTGGGTTGTTTTTGGATCCGCTTCAATAAGATTAAACCCGTTCCTAAACAAGATGTCATCGCCGACATGGAATCCGGCGAGAAGGGCTACTTCCCCATGGTGCTTGTCCAGATACCCATGTGCAATGAAAAAGAGGTAGATTATTTCAAAGCTTGAAACTTTCTATTCCTTTCTTTAATATTTTTGCTTAGAAGTTAATTGGGCATTTCAGTAGGATGAAATTGTTATATTTTAATTTTTTCTCCACCCTAAGGTTTATCAACAATCGATTGGTGCCGTGTGCAATCTGGATTGGCCGAAATCGAAGCTTTTGATCCAAGTTCTGGATGATTCCGATGACCCAACCACACAGTTGCTGATCAATGAGGAAGTTCAAAAATGGCAGCAAGAGGGAGCTAACATTTTGTATAGGCACCGAGTGATTAGAGATGGCTACAAAGCTGGCAACCTCAAATCTGCTATGAACTGCAGTTACGTAAAAGACTATGAATTTGTTGCCATTTTTGATGCAGACTTTCAGCCCACCTCGGATTTCCTCAAGAGAACAGTTCCCCATTTTAAGGTAACTTACTCATTCTCTACTTGTTTTGGATTGACTAGGAGAGCTTGGCTTCATTCAAAGTAGGGTTTTCTTAAAGGTGATTTCTTTTTTTTTTTCCTACTACAGAACAACGAGGAGTTAGGGCTAGTTCAAGCTAGGTGGTCTTTCGTGAACAAGGATGAGAACCTACTGACTAGATTGCAGAACATTAACTTAGCTTTCCATTTTGAAGTAGAACAACAAGTAAACGGGGTGTTCCTCAACTTCTTTGGGTTCAATGGGACTGCTGGTGTTTGGAGGATTAAGGCTTTGGAGGATTCTGGTGGATGGTTAGAGAGGACTACTGTTGAAGATATGGATATTGCTGTGCGAGCTCATCTCCATGGTTGGAAGTTCATTTTCCTAAATGATGTGGAGGTATGTGTATCTACGTGTATGATCAATTTTTTTGCCTCTCATTATTTGATTTGAGATTTATTTTGGAGCTTCTTAATATGTGATTCAGTGTCAGTGTGAATTGCCCGAATCATACGAGGCTTACAGAAAGCAGCAGCACAGATGGCATTCTGGTCCTATGCAGTTGTTTAGACTCTGTCTTCCTCAAATTATCCGCTCAAAGGTATTGTGGGATTTTTGCTATGGTGGTGCTATATTACTTGTGGGGTTGCAAGCCGACAAAGTAAAAATGTTGTTCTAAGGGAAACAAGAAAATAATTTTTACTACGATTTGGGTTGATCACTTAAACAGTTACAAATTTCATAAGCAGTCATTGTGTTGGCCTGCAACTAATGTCCTCTGTTTTCACTCCCCTGGAACATATAGAATTTGTTTGTGACCCCTTTCAATCACCATTTTTGCAGATTAGTGTATCGAAAAAGTGTAACTTGATCTTCCTCTTCTTCTTACTGAGGAAATTGATCCTGCCATTTTACTCCTTCACCCTTTTCTGCATAATTCTCCCCATGACAATGTTCATACCAGAGGCCGAGCTACCCGCATGGGTTGTCTGCTACATCCCTGCCACCATGTCATTCCTCAACATCCTCCCAGCACCGCAAGCATTTCCATTCATAGTCCCATACCTCTTGTTCGAGAATACAATGTCAGTTACCAAGTTCAACGCCATGATCTCAGGACTATTTCAGCTCGGTAGCGCCTACGAGTGGGTTGTCACCAAAAAGTCTGGTCGCTCATCGGAAGGTGACCTAGTAGCATTGGGCCTGAAAGAGTCGAAGCATCAAAGAGGATCCTCTGAGCCTAATTTGGTCGAGATGAAGGAAGAGTTGGTGAAGGAAGAACAGAAAGCGATGATGAAGAAGAAACACAACATGATGTACACAAAGGAGTTATCTTTGGCTTTCCTTCTTTTAACGGCTGCTGCAAGGAGCCTCTTATCAGCCCAGGGTATTCATTTCTACTTCTTGTTATTTCAAGGAGTGTCATTCCTTCTGGTTGGTCTGGACTTGATAGGGGAGCAAGTTCATTAAGTGGATTCAGGGGGGGAAAATGGCTGAGTAGGGTTTTATAGTTGTTATACTGGAATCATTATATAAGTACAGGCAAACACTGGATGGAAATACAAGTTTAAAGTGGATCATATATATACGTGGGCGGGAAGACAATATACATCATCCAGTTGAGTGGTGTGCTTAGTTTGGCAATCATCCCTCTCAGGATCTTGCTTGTAATCAAAAGGTGGTTTGTGATTCGACCCATGGACTGAAGCATGAAGAAGAAGATGATGGAACAGAAGAAGGAACAGAAGCAGCAGAAAACATTGTAATTTGGGGGAGGAATGGATATAAATATGTTAGGTATAGTTTCATGATGGACGACCCTCTGTTAAAAATTGTAAGAACTCTTTTTCTTACTCTATTTTTCTTGGGGGTGGGCATCTGTTCTGTTCCATTCTTTTGTTTCTGGGTTCGATTCTTTTGAAAGAAGGGGGAGGACAAAACATAGCAAAAAGGGGAGGAAAAATATGTTGTGAAAACGTGGAGTAGGGGAGATTATTGACTTCTGTTTTCTTTCTTTTTGTGTAAGGAGGCAAGAGCTGCTGAGAATTCACTTATTGGATATGTCGTTAAGAAAAAGCATTTTCATGTAATGTAAAAAAAGGGGAATATTGCACATTTTGAGTGATTGGAGTGTAGTGGGACTCAAGGTTAGATTCCCAATCCTGAAATGCAAAGGATGACTCAAAACCCTGTTAAGATCTATCAATGTGTCTGGTTGTTATAGAACTTGATACCTTATTTTTCCAAGAGGAAACCTGGGAAATGAAAATGAATTCCCATGTATTGGAAAATCAAGGAACAAAAGGAAAAAGAATGACACTTTTCAAACAATTAGGGCATGAAACTCTTTAATTTATGTTCAGAAACACAATAAGAGATGGTACTACTGCTGCTGATAGTAGTGTATTATGATCACCAAAGCATGGGAGGAGGTTGTACGCAGATGGGCCATGTTTATGGCTGGCAGGCTCGATTGCAAAGCTGTCATGTGTTGTTGTATTTATGGTTTGTAAAGCAGAGCAGCTGGACCACACCGCTTCTGTGCAAAAATGTACAATGAAGGCAAAGCGATTCCCCTATGTTTTTTATTTTTATTTTGGGGATGGATGCTATCAAATATGCTGTGTTGTTTGAGTTTTTAATTTGATAGCTGGAAAGAAAAAGTAGAATAGATATTATCTCTATGTGGGGGTCTCTCTTCATGTGATTATAGAGAGATACTTGCATCCACCACAATGTTTTATGGTCTATGCATGTATATATGCTTTAAAGTAAAAATTTTCTTCCAATTCAATGGGTCGGTCTATTATTTAAGAATTATGATGGTTGAGGTTTACTTCTAATCATTGTATGATTTAAGAAGATGACCGCTACTTATTGTTGAACAAAAAGTAACAAATGGATTTTTCGTGGGTGGCTAAAATTAGTTAGCTTCCATCATTCAAAAATTAGCACATATATTCATTTTATGCACCTTCAATCATCAACATATCAACATGAAAATTATAAACATTCAAATATCCCTTTTTTGGTTGGAAGTACTAAACTTAACACTATAGTCGTCCATGTTTGATATCTTGTCCATTGAAAATGAATTGTTTGTGTTTTTATAAGACCATGTAAAAGGATTTTGAACAAACACAAACGTATTTATTTTATTTTATAAATGCATGTAATATAGAATTAGTTATAGGTACGACATGGAAGTCAAACGTCAAAATATGCTCTTGACTAGCTAGATAGTCTGCACATGCACAAACGTTTTTCTTTCATGCAATTTTTTTGGTGAGAAACAGAGCGCAGGGAGGCGTTCTAACCCTTAATCATTGATAGTACGAGGGGTTTGTACGCCAATAGCATCGAGATACAACCAATAGTTCAACATAGGACTTGGGTTCCCAAACATATGAACCCCAACAGGCAAAGAGAGACCGAGATTCGCCAAATGATCAGTCGTATGGTTGCTTTCTCGGTACACATGCTTAACATTAACTTGCCAATCCATCTCCAGGAGCCGCTGCGCCTCGTCAACTAGCATGCGATGGGGATGCGAGTTTCCCGCCGACTGCAGTAGCTGCACTGCTGTTAGGGAGTCTGTTTGCAGCTCCACCTTCCTCGCACCACTCTCCCATGCCATTCGTAAACCTTGGACCATACCTGCGAGCTCCGCGTGAGTGATCGAGCCGCCACCCAAGTTGACCGAAAAGGCCGAAACAAACCTTCCATCCGCCCGCCTTAGTACGCCCCCTGCCACTGCTCTCTCCTCTGCCATAACCATAGAACCATCAATATTAACACACAATCAATCATCCGGTGGACCCCTCCAGACGATCATCCTCGTAACCCGGTTGTTGTTCTCGCTAGTTACCCACTGCATATGTTTCAAGCCTTTAGAGACTTGATTGCGAAGCACCTGTACCCTGGACACCATCTGTGGAGCTGACGCAAGTTGCTTCTCGAAGACCCATGTGTTTCTGTTCTTCCAGAGTTGCCAACAGAGGATTGTAAATAGAGTAGGGTCTATACTAGAGCCATGGCCGGACACATAGTACATCATCCATTTATTCACATCTTCCTCGAAGAACACTGTATCTGGTTCCTCCTCTAGGAAGTCCGCCCACATCATTCTAGCATACGGACAGTCCCGCAACATGTGGATCGTCGTCTCAGGGCCTTCTTCGCATATGAGGCATTCATTCTCCTGTGTTAGTTGTCGCCGTCTTCTTTCATCATTGGTCAAGAACCGATGATGAGTAGCTAGCCACAAAAAGGTTCTCGTTCGCTGCATTCCAGATCGGGTTGCTTTGCCCTGCATTATTCCCCCCTGGGAGAAGCTCCCATGCCATCTTCAAAGTAAACTTCCCCGATGGGCAAAAGCGCCAGATGGGTATATCGAGGTCCTTTCCTTGGGGGATCAGTTGAAGAAGGACCTGGGCTGCCATATCCTCCGGGAGAAATGATATGATAAAATCCATGTTCCAGCTCCCATTTAGCACCATCTGAATCGCACTGGTGTTGTCCACATGAAGAGTCATTAGGGTAGGAATAGAGACGCCGATATCCCTAAACAATCGATGTAGTCATTCCATCTCAGAACCAACATCAGACATAGCCCTATACTCCGCTTCAGTCGAAGACTTAGAAACCTTATCCTGCTTTTCATAGAGTCAAGAAAAGAAAGTATCACCGAACCGAACTCACCAACCAGTAGTCGATCAACGAATGTCAATACACCCAGCAAAATCAAAATCAGAGTAAGCTTATCAGGGCACGAGTGAGCTCCACAGTATGAAAATTTTTACGTTTAACCACACAATTTTGCTGCGAGACACCAGGGCATGATTGTTTACATAGAATGCCATGGTCTCAATAGTACTGCAACAAGGGATTAGAGCTAAACTCAACACCGGGATCGAACCTGAGAATTCTCACAGTTTTACCAAACTGAGTACAGATCATAGTAAGGAACTCCGTAGCTACAGCATAAAGGTCGGATTTCAAGTGAAGGAAATAAACTTTTACATTGGAAGAACTCTCGGACAGCTCGGTTCCTTCTTCCCTCATGTCATCATCATCCAGTCCGTAGGTCATGTCATCATCATCCCGTCCGCAGGTGTCTAGCGTGACTTGTGTTCCTCAATCTATTTCGTCTTCATTCGAGTCTTCGAGTCAATCTGTTTGTCAGTGGAATTTGTGGCATTCTCAGTTTAGGCCACTTGAATTCTCAACGTTTACAGTTTATGTTTCAACAAAATTTGCTTGGTAATAAATCAGTTCGGATTCCTTCTTCTCACATGTGTTCGAGTTGCGTTGAGGCAAAGGCCAAAAGCATATCTTTCCCATGCAGCAAAACTATTATTTTTTTATCCTTTTCATGTTGTCCATACTGATTTATGGGGTCCTGTGGCCACGCTTACTCCCCCCTTTTGATCATCCTCCCCGTCGTCAGATCCTACACAAAGCACCCAGACGGTGCGAATAAAACATAACAGTTCTCATCAGTAAGCTGGCCGACGAAAACAAAATTAGGATAAAGTTGTGGAGCATGGAGAACATTAGGCAATTCAAGACGTTGAAAATCAAGAAAACCAAATGCGGCAAGGCAGATGCTCGCCATTGGCGACTTGTAAATGAAAACCAGTAATCGGACGAATATGACTAAGTTTCTTAGACTAACTAGTCATGTGATTGAAGCAGGCGGAGTCAAGAAGCCACAGTTTACCTGAAACCTGAAGGGCAGCAAAGGCGAAGTCGATGGCTGTGGGCAAGGATTTCTGGAGAGCAGCCTGAATGAGACGAATGTTTCCATCAACTGCCAATCTATCTAGAAATCCTGGACGAATGTTTCTTCGGACCCGAAATTCCCATCTGTACCGAAATCCTTGCCCACTACCATCAACTACAGGCCAATATGTTTCTCCTGACTCGGATTTCTAGAAGAATGTGTTTTCGGACCTGAAATTCCCATACGACGTAATTTTTTGGATTGAGAAGAATGTTGAGGCAATCATAATCGCCAGACGGAGGCTCTGATACCATGTTAGCCATATTGAACGGAGTTCAGAAAATAAGAGAAACATGGATTTAAGTGGTCTCCCTGAGTAATCAGGACTAGTCCACGAGAGAGACTCAAGACTCTCCGAGCACTTAACCATCTGGGAGAGACTTACAACAAATAATTCTAGGGTTCAGCCGAGCAAGAAGAAGAGAGGTGAAAGGGGCGTGAGCATGGATATGAGCTATACAAGTGGTGTGGGCCAATGTGCCAAATACATGTTGACAATGGATCGGCTAACACAAACATAACTGTAGTAATTGAGATAGAATGAGATTAGGAATTAAAACTCGATAAACTGTTTGTTTTGATTAATCTATTAATCTTGTAAACTCTAGATCCAGGATACTCAACCTAACAACATAATTTATTCCCTGGTTCAATATTCAATTGTTTTCTTCTTCATTTACTCCATGTTTCGTTTCATTACTTTACATACTTTTGTTTTTCGGTTTGTCTTAAGTAATCAACTTAAACTTCAACTACAACTTGTTATGGAATATTTACAATCGATTTGAAGCAGTACATAAAAAAGGGTCTAGGGAATACGGTCCCATGAGTTTTTACACTTTATGCGTTAAGTTTAAACCACTATATTTATTATGTAGGACTAAATTTTGACGTCATTGTTGGAGGCATCTTTTCTTTGATCAAGAAAGATCGAGTTTTGTGTTTATTTTTTTTTTTTTTTTTTTTGGCAAAAGATAGCTTGTATTACCAAGAAGCAAAGATCACAAACGATTACAACTCCGATCGGAGCCAAGCGCAAAAATCAAACCCCCCGAGACAAGTAGGATACAAAGAAAGGGCCTTCCTAACCACTCTATGGGCTACCCTATTGTGATCCCTACCTACGAATCGGAGAACATCCCCTCCCACCGCATCCAACACATTCTGGACTTCCCGCAACACCGCTCCCCCATAACAATCCCCCGTACTGCCGGCCATCACCTTGTCTATAACCACCTTCGCGTCACCCTGGTAGCAGACCCCGTAGAGCCCCATCGATCGGCACCATAAGATCGCCTCTCGAAGCGCCAGCAGCTCGACCACCATAGGATCTGTAACCCCCTCCCATCCCCTTCCCAGCGCAGCAACCACCCCCCATCCAGCCCTTGCAAGACAATCCCCACAGCCGAATGCGACGCCTGCCGCACTGCCCCATCAAATGAGCATACCCAAGCCACCCCCTGCGGCGGTTGACGCGATCCCAAAGATATCCTCCGCCTCTGTTCCAGCACTCGAGCCTCCACCCCTTGCGACATCTGACACCATTCATCCACCTGAACCAACCATTGGTTACGCAAGACCTCCCCAGTATATTGGCACCCGTCAAACACCACCCAGTTGCGAGACTTCCAAACCCGCCATAACAACGAAACTACCCGGATAATAACCTCCTCACTATCCACCTTTTCGAAAAGGCGCCGAACAAATATCCCCATGTTCGCCTCCGGCAGGCCAGCCCGGACAGCCATGAGACCGGACTCTACCCACAACCTTAAGGTCACCATCTGGTTAGAAAAGAATAGATTCGCGAAAATCATAATTATCTCTTGACACAAACCTTGGCATACCCAAGCCGTGTACCAATATTAGCAGTCTAGTCCATCAACAATGAGAGTTACTCATTCCATTTCAAACCATCCAAATAATGGTATTCAAGCGTCAATCTCGAACAATTTAACCCAGATTGGAAGTGTCTCGATTTGTGGTAGTAATCGGGCGAGTAAGAGGTTCGCCTAGCGATAATAAGACTATTGTCAGTGATGTAGCCATCATTTTACTTAAGATGGGTCTGACTTAAAATAACATATATAATTGTTTTTATTATTATTTAAATGACTCATAAAGATTTTCATAGTTCACCGACATTTTTTCTTTTGAGTGTGAGAATTTGATACCAAACTAGGAATTGGTAAACTCAAAGCAAACATTTAAAGACACATTTTTAAAACTTAGAGTTATGTATATAATATGTAAGGTTATTGTAAGCCATAAAAGTCTATACAGTTTATTGATTAACAAGTAAAACCGTGAACATGAAGTACTAGGATAGAGTATTATGTCATAAATATTGTTATTTTTCGTGTCTTAGTCTAGATCAAGATGGGTCCCAACAGCGGCGGATCCAGGACATAAGAGAGTACTGGGCCGCATTTGAATAGAATATTAGATATCATAAACAAAAATATATAATAATATAGTTTTCATTACAATGCTAATTGTACAAGAAGGTCTTTTAATTTAGCAAATTCATCAATAATATAATCTCTATCCATACTTATAATATACTCTTTTCAAAGAAAATAGCTAAGTAATCAACGAGTAATTCATCGCTCATTTTGTTGCACAAATCAATGTTCATGTTCCATTGCTGAAAATATTCTCTCCATGGTAGTTGTTGAAACGGCTAGGTCAACACTAGACAAATTAACCAACAAATCAATTTGTATTATGTGTTTATCCCTGTTTCCTCCAGCTTCTCTAACAATTTTGCAAGAGAAGAAACTTCATCTTCCTCACATGAGCAGTGCATTCTCCAAAGAATGCATCTCATAGCCTTCAATGTATCGAGGCTAAACTCTTGAGCAAGTTTGTAAATATTTTCTTCATCAAAACACCAGAAAGAACGGTTAAAATCTAGTGCCCCGCTCAATTGAGGCAATCTAAATTATGACTCAGCAAGTTTGTAAATATTTTCTTAATCAAAAGAATGGAAAGAAAACTAGCTCGACGGGCTGGCGGAGAAATCCATTTAGGTCTACTCGTCTCCTCGTTCTTGTTTTGTTTTGGGGGGATTGGGAAATTTTTTGAATTTTGCAAGGAAGGGTGTGCTTTATTTTAGAGTTTTAATTTTTATTTTAATGAAACTTTACATTTTCAGGTTTTCATGTCTTTTTTAAAATAAAATCATTGGGGCTATAGAAAATTTAGTATAAATTTAGAGTAATTGTTTGGATATATTCATCTGAACATTTTTCTAGTTACACAAAATCCTATTATCAAATAAAACTATACAAAATTTAAATAGCACTAGGCCAAATACCTAAATCAAAAAATTTTATAAGCACTAAACTAACTTTAGATCCGGAGAAGGCTGAGCCCAGGTCGATCCGCCACTAGTTCCCAATATCCACACTATTATAAGGTGGCTCCTTTTGCGGACTATTGTTGAACCAGAAGATTTCAGATTCAAATTCTTTCCGTAACACTTGCCTATAAAAATCAACTTATCGTCCGTCACTTGCTTGGATAAACTATAAGTATATTTTAGAGCCCAGTGAAGCAGCGTTATCGACTCTATCAACGGGCCCGTAGTTGGGCCTTTATGTCCTCAAAGCCAGTTGGCAAACACTCTAACCGACTTGCTCTGGGCCTACTTGGATATATCACCGTTTCGCGGGTACTCCGGGAAACAGTTGCTGATTTGTCCCACGTGGCGCAATCCCCATTGGCTGAGGGCGAAGCAGTTTGACCTGACTTTGCAGATTGCTAGACAGAGTGTTCATGATCAAATCTCAGCTCACCGAACCAAACAAACGAACAAAAATATAATAATCCGTTACGATTTCGTTCCTTGATTTCACCCTTTTCCTGCTCTTGTCTTCAGTGTTATTTGGATCTCACGATTCCATTTCGACGGCGGGGAAGCAGAATGGTGGGAGACACTGTTTAAAAAAGAACCGCGTTAAGTTGGATCGAGTTCCGGCAGCCACCCAATGTCGAGGAGGCCGGTAAATCCCTCCCGCCGCTACGGCGACAGCGGCAGCGGAGGCGCTCTCTTCAGTTCCAAGTCCCGCTCCCCTCCCTACTTGTCAATTGCCCTCATCGTCCTCGTACGCTTCTCTCATTGCTACCTCGTTTTTTTCTTTTCAAACTTTTGATTCCGATTCTGATTTCACCGTGGTGGGGCTTTTCACAGGGAGGATTGGCCGTGTTCACTTATCTCCATTCCGGAGGTCAGCCGTTGAATCTTCCGTTTCGCTGTAGAGTTTTTTCATTTCGGATTTACCAGCTGATTACGGAAACTGTTTGTGTTTGTTTTATTTGGAGCAGGATTTGGTGGCAACAAATCACCTTCCATACGCCTTGTAGGTAATTTACAATGCTTCAGTAGCTCAACTAGTTTTCGTAGCAATTGGGTTGTGTGATATATAGAAAGGGAAACTGGATAATGACACTTTGTAGGAAAATAACCATTTAGATAATTGTCATTTGGTGCTATCCTATCTTATCCTAACCAACATTTCAAGGGCTTCCCTTCCGTGGAGTCATGGACTTTTCCCTAATTATTTTGTGTGTACAATGTACATACTATCGATTGTCTCCATTCGTCTTAAAGCTGCAATTTCCCCCCCAGTCTCGGTGGCTCGAGGTTTATGGTACTATCTTCGACTCGTTGTGTGTGTTTGCAGATGATAGTTCATGTACAGGAGAGCTACACAGGGCGATACCAGTGCTGCGGAAGGCATACGGTGACATAATGCACAGAGTAATGCATGTTGGGCCTGATACTTGTTCAGTGGTTTCGGCTTTGTTGAAACAAGAGGAAACTGAGGCATGGGGTGTGGAGCCTTACGACTTGGAGGATGCTGATGTCCATTGCCGAGCCCTTGTTAGGAAAGGCTTTGTCCGCGTTGCTGATATCAAGTTCCCACTTCCTTATAGGCCCAAATCCTTCTCCCTTGTTATTGTCTCAGAGGCATTGGATTACCTCTCCCCAAAATACCTCAACAAGACCATCCCTGATTTGGCCAGGGTATCTACTGAGGGCGTCGTAGCCTTTACAGGTGCGGATTAAACTCAAATTCCCCCAACTTCAGTCATAGATTCTGGTTTGAGCAGCTCTTGATGCTACTACGTGAACTCAAGCATTCTTCATTGCCTGTGAGAATTGTGTGGCATTGCTAATACCCTGCATTTGATTTAAGACACTAGAGAGGTTCTACTTGAGATGCTCTTCTGTTTCCGCTTTTAGTTTTAGATTTCTCAATATTGTCATCTTAATAGGGTTTCGATGAAACGGCTCTTCTGTTCTCAATTAACAGATCCACAGAAACTAAATAGGCATACACCAATTTGTGCCTTAGTTTTAACCCTTACCTTTTGACTGAATTATATGCTTGTAACGCTTAGAATATCTCATGTTAATGTCTCCCTTGCTTTTTCTTTGTTCTTTTTGTACTGACTTCAATGATCTTTACTTGGTTGCATTGCAACCGAGAACTGTATGATACTGGAAGTCCGCTGTATTTGCCATCACATTTTGACTGATTATATGCTTGTAACCCTTACCATATATGCCGTTTCTGCTTATAAAACTTCCATCATTCAACTAATATGAACTTTATACATAAAGGGTTCCCAGGTCAGCGCACAAATAAAGCAGCTGACGTGTCCAAATTCGGCAGGGCGGTAAGTGTTACATTGACTCTTCTTACCACTTGGTTATGGTCCAAAATGTAGCTTAAAATGTTGATATAGCAAGAGTCACATTTTACCTTCTTGTTCTTGTTCTTCTTTCTGCAGGCTAAAATGAGGAGTGCATCCTGGTGGAAGCGATACTTTGGCGTAACAAACGTAGAGATAAACGAAGCAGCGACCAAGAAGTTCGAGCAAGCCGCAACCAAAATGTCTTACACTCCAAGCTGCCAAATCTTCCACCTCAAGGCATACAGCTGAATGTTTCAGCACTCTAGTTTTTGCAGTACCATTTTCTCTTATATACACTTAGAGGTTGTCTTTCTGGACCAGAATGGTCACAGACCTTTTTTTTGGTAGTATGAATTAAATCATTGGTCACTTACCTACAGCCCTTCTAGATCTTTTGCTCAGACAATTTCACATTATTTGAACGCCGATATCCAATCGAGTTTTGACTTTTGAGTATAGCATTTTATCCCAACTGTTGGGACATATATAGTGGGCGTGGGTCATGAGTCATCTATCTTTTCTAGCTTGGAGGATGTGATGTTATGTGACCTGTCTGTCCTAGTGCTGAAAATGATACCTGGCTTGTTCAATTATGAAGCCCTATACGAGAAGCTGTTATGTTTCAGAATGAAGGGATGTTGGTCTGTGAGTTGCACGAGGTTCGGTCGACAGTCGACAGATGAGTCGACATTGGGCACGACATGTTGGGGAGTCTGCGCCATTACATGTCATGAAAGAGACTCTTGGAAGGCTCCCTTCCCACACAACACTATATTTGACCCCAATTATAAGTGATGTATGCTCTAGTTTGTTTAGTTACCCTGGAGTCAAGTGTGTGCATTCAATTTTTTATTTGTATTTGTATCAGTAGTAACTACATATGGTTCTTCGGTAGCTTGGTGATGTTATTACAATCGATGCTGAAGGAAGAAAAGTGGGCATTTGGTTAGCTTGGAAAGCGGATGTCTTTGCTGTGGAACTCGTGGATGCCAGCCAACAACACTTAACTGTCAAAGTTAATGGCGATGGCTCTGGTGACTTTCTGCTCATTGGAATATATGGTAGCCCCCAATATAGCTTCCATAGGCAACTCTGGGAGAGGATTATCCACGCGAGCAGAGCGATCAACCTGCCCTGACTCATCACAGGAGACTTCAATGCTTATAGTCTTCCTTCCGAAAAATCTGGATCAATCTCTCATGCAGCTTTGAAACGTTGTCAACAATTTGCGGATTGGATTGATTCAGCTAACCTTTTTGATTTGGGGTTTTCAGGTCCTTGTTTCACTTGGTACAGAGGCGACTCTCGGCTCACTCGAAAGGCTAGCCGAATTGATAGATCTCTGTGCAATGCCCTTTGGAACTCTGCCTTCCCCAAGACTGTTGTTCAGCACCTCTCTAAGCTGCATTCAGATCATCTTCCAATTTTGACATCTAGTGATGGAGCTCCCCCTACTTCCTATAATGCTAAACCCTTCAGATTTGAAGCGGCGTGGCTGTTGCACAAACGTTTTTGTGACTTTTTTGCAGGTAGTTGGAATGAAAACACAACTTTGCAACAAGCGTTACAGGATATCACATCTAAACTTCAAGACTAGAGTAAGGAGATTTTTGGCAATATCCACTGTCGCAAGAAGAGACTCCTTGCCCGTCTTCAGGGGATACAAGTTAAGTTTGCAAACAACTTCAGCCCAGGTCTCCTTAAGCTACAGGCCAAATTGGAAGCTGATCTCGACTCTATCCTGGCTCAAGAGGACGTGATTTGGTTCCAAAGAGCTAAAGAGAAATGGGTCACTCTAGGAGAACAAAATACCGCTTACTTCCACCAGTAAGCCACCAGGAGACGTCGTCGTAATAAAATCCCGGCCTTGAAGGATGAGAATGGAAATTGGATAGATGATCCTGGGAAGCTTGAGGAACTGGTCCTCAATTTCCACATCCACCTCTACACCCAAGATAGCTCCCAGTATCTTGACAAGATGCCCAATAACTGTTTCCTGAGAATAAACCAGGAAGATCTTCTTCAACTTCTTCACCCTTTTACTATTACTGATTTTCACAAATTGATTTTTGAGATGAAACCTTTCTCTGCCTGTGGACCGGATGGGTTCCAAGCGATTTTTTATCTTAAAATTATGGA
Source organism: Linum tenue (assembly GCA_946122785.1). Taxonomy (NCBI): domain Eukaryota; kingdom Viridiplantae; phylum Streptophyta; class Magnoliopsida; order Malpighiales; family Linaceae; genus Linum; species Linum tenue. The sequence continues at coordinate 68,643,120 of CAMGYJ010000008.1, read as the reverse complement.
AATTTGTGGGGAAGAATATTGCTAATTTTGCCATCTCTTTCTTTGAAACTGGTCATCTGTCGGCAGAAACGTTTGAGTTCAACATTGTTCTCATTCCCAAAAACGAGCATCCAGAGTCTCCGGCGCAGCTTAGACCCATTTGCCTGCACAATGTCAGTCTAAAGGCAATCACGAAGGCTATGGCCAACAGGATGAAACCGATCATGTCCAAAATCATTGCTCCCACCCAAAGCGGTTTCATTCCTAAAAGGCAAACTGTTGATAATATTATTCTCCTTCAGGAAGTCCTTCACTCTCTTCGTTCTAAGAAGGGTAAGAAAGGAGGGATAGTGATAAAGGTCGATCTTGAAAAGGCATATGACAGGCTGAGATGGGACTTCATCAGAGACACTCTGATTGAAGTCGGTCTACCAAGCACTTGGATAGGCAGGATTAGGACCTGCGTGGAGGAGAACAAGATGAGGATCAACTGGTACGGAAAGCTTACGGATCCTATTTCACCGTTGAGAGGAGTTCGACAGGGAGACCCCTTGTCCCCGTATCTTTTTGTTCTCTGTATGGGGCGTCTCGCTCACAGAATTGAGATAGCAGTAGCAGACCGACAATGGAAACCGCTTTCTGTTACATCTCATGGTCTTAAATTGTCTCACCTCTTCTTTGCAGACGACCTCATTCTTTTTGCAGAGGCTGGGAGCAAACAGATTGATATCATTAAGCAATGCTTGGAGGACTTTTGTTCCAGCTCTGGTCAGAAAGTCAATCTGAATAAATCAGTTCTCTATGTCTCCCCCAACATCAGAAGGGATATGGCTCAAAATCTCAGCAACCGAGCTAATATTCCTCTTACTGCGGATCTGGGGTGATACTTGGGACTGAATGCTATTCATGGTCGAGTGACCAAAACTCGCTATAAAGAGCTGGTTCTCCGTATTCAAAAGCAGTTGGCTACTTGGAAATCTAACTGCCTTTCCCTAGCCTCTCGGATTACCATGGTGAGATCTGTTGCTTCCTCTATGGCTGTTTATCCTATGTTTTCAGAACTCCTCTCGGCTTCTGTTTGCAATGATTTGGATAGGATCAACAGACAATTTATTTGGGGAGAAGAAGATGGGAAATCGAAATTCCACCTGGTGGCTTGGGACCTGATGACGATGCCCAAATCTCAAGGCGGTATCGGCAAACGCCCTACAAGACTAGCTAACCAAGCGATGCTAGCTAAAGGTGGTTGGAAGTTCATTACAAGAGAAGACTCTCTCTGGACAAAGCTTCTCTTGGAAAAATATGGAGGAAACAGGGAGGGGATCAATATCTTGTAGAAAAAACAGGGAAGTTCTCTCGCATGGAGAAGCTTTGCTTCTACAGCTAATTTGCTAAAGAAGGGGCTGGCTATTAATGTTAAAAGCGGCAGGAACACTCATTTTTGGCTTGATCCTTGGATCTTGCAGGTACCCCTTATAGAGCGCGCCGTCGCTGAAGTCCCTGAAGATGAGGTACACAAGACGGTGGCCGACATGTGGGATCTGGAAAGCGGCTGGAAAACGGAGGACTTTCATCATCTGCTACCAAACCAGATCACAGACAAAATCAGGGCGACTCCTATTGATCCTCTAGCTATGGAAGAAGACCGCAGCTTTTGGAGTCTCACGACGAATGGACATTTTTCTGTTCAATCAGCTTACAAGGTTATTCAACAGTAGCAGGAACAGCAACCAAGCCAAATCTGGAAGCGAATCTGGAAACTTCAGGTGCCAGAGCGTGTAAGAGTTTTTGTTTGGATGGCAGCTCTTGGAAAAATCACCACGAACAGTGTAAGGAAGCATAGACACCTAACTCAAGATGATTCTTGTCCTCACTGCCCTGGTATTCCGGAAACTGTCCTTCATTGCCTCCGGGATCGTCACAGAGTCAAAGAAGTCTGGAACAGGATTTTGGAGCAGCAGAGACAGGCTGAGTTTTATAACTTGTCTCACGACGCTTGGTTCAAAGAGAACCTGAAGGATGAATCCATGGGGAGCTGGACGGGCAATTGGAACAGTTTCTTTAGCCTGATGATTTGGTACATTTGGAAGTGCAGAAACGAGAGCATCTTCAAGGGTATCAAACTCTCTACTCATACTCTCTGCCATTATGTTACTGCCAAAGCTACTGACTGGGCAAAAACCTGGGATTCAGCCAGCAAGACCCTCTCTACCAGCAACCCTCATCGAAGGGAAGAAGTTCTAGTTGGCTGGTCAAAGCAACCTGTTGGCTGTCACAAACTCAACACTGACGGAGCTGCTCAGAGTAATTAGGTCATTGTTTCTGCAGGGGGAGCTCTTCGCGACCATGATGGAGTTTGGATAGGAGGTTTCATCAGTAAATTAGGCTCAAGTTCAGCTATTTTGACAGAGCTGTGGGGTATTCTGAAAGGCCTTGAACTCGCCTGGAAGAAAGGTTCGCGCTTTCTGATCCTTGAGTCGGACTCCCAGCTTGCTCTCCATTTGATTGAAAAAAGAACTGACAACGTTCACCCGCACTCGATGATCTTAGGAGCTATTAGGCGCTTGCTTGCTAAAGAATGGGTGGTTCGTTTGGTTCATACGTATCGTGAAGGGAATAGAGTCGCGGACTGGCTCTCGAAGCACAGTCTCGTCTATCCCTTTGGTACGTACGAATTGGATGATCCTCCATTGCAACTGAATAGAATCTGCTGTGAAGATATGCTCTGAGTTAGTTTCACTCGGCAAGTACCTCAGAGAGATGCTCCTTGACCACCTCGCTTCGATGGTTTTTCCCTGCTCTGCCTATCCTCTGTTCGTGGATGTTTTGATAGGTGACCAGCTGTCTTTTTGTTAGCCCGTGGGCTCGTGTAATCTCGGCAGGTTCTGCCTCCCTCTCATAAAAAAAACTAGATAGATTAGAGAGGATTTCGAGATTTGATGACACTCTATTTATAATGTTTATTACTCTCATATTTGATACATTTCATCCTTCTATTAATACATCTTTAGTACTTTTTCTTGTGTTTCATACCTAAATAATAAGTATTTGATCAATGAGCATTTAATAGACCTATGTTGTGTTATTTTATTATTTTGATATCTTCATGGTATATATTTTTTTTTTATGGTTTTCAAGGTATAAAGCAACTTAGGATGATTTAGATCAAACATTGGATAACTCTGTAAGATCAAAAGAGCTATGAAGAGAAGAATATGAAATTTTAATGATAAAGACGAGGTCTAATGATGGAGAAACCTACTGGTAACCACAAGTAGGGCTCAAGAGAAGTCCAATGGAGGAAGACTCGGCCCATGCAGAAGCAAGAATCAGCGGCATCCCAGCGACGGGTCCAACCGTTGTCGTAGAAAACTTGCATTAACCCGATGAAATCTTCAGGAGAGGTTGCTTATGAGCCAAAAAGTCCATCCTGTGAAGAAAAGTTGCAGCGGTGCCAACCGCCTCCCAGACGCCTCAAGAAGGCGCAAACCCAAATAGATTATCTTTAGGCCTTGCTTCGGCTTCAAGTCAAAGAAACCTTTTCCTAGTAGGTTTCTGAGGATTTTAATTGAGTTCTACACTATAAATGGAAGGCCAGACTCATTAGTTTAGTAGGCTGCACAATTGCATTGAAAACTTCTGTAAGCATTATGTTCGAGTGAGAGCTTATCATTCGTAGGAGAGGTTGGAGCTATACAGATGCCTTCATCATCGATAGTGATACCCTCATGCTCTTCTATGTATCGCTAGTTCAAAATAGATTGTATGAGAATGTGAACTCGTTTCTCTTTGTTTGTATTGATGTTATGGTTTCATATTGTGCTTGTTTTGATGCTTGTGATTTTTGATGCCCTGCGTGTATAAATTGATGCTTTATCGTTCGCTGCCTATGTGTTTTTTATCGATGCTCATTTAGTTCAATACTTTCTTATCATTGATGCTTATGACTCTATAATATGATACTACATGCATTGTGCGTAGTATCCTCTAGGTTGTTAAGAAATTACCCTATAGTGATACCCCATTGATGCTACAAGAATATAGAGGGAATAATCAGCTGGGACAGATTACGGTGATTACTATAAAATAGTAACCACCGTGGTTACCAAGGGAAAATTGGGTATGACAAAAAATTTATTAATTACATTTTCAACAAATTATATTTTAGGAAGTTACAAAAATATATTAATTACAATTTTTTCTCTCTGTCTCTCACTTCCACAATCTCTAGCCAGATCTCTCTTCCTTCTTTTTCTCAATATTTTTTTTTCGTGCAGCCGAACTAATACTGCTACAACAATAAAACAATACCAATTCATTAAAAAAAACACTACCAATGCACAAAACACCAATACCATTCGAGAAATAAAAACACTACCATTTCACCAAACACCAATACCATTGCAGATTTAATCAATACCAATACATGCAAATCAATATCACTACATGGTAATCAATACCAATGCATAATAAAAAAGAGAAAAACAATACCAATTTGAAAAACACTACCAGTACAGAAAAAAACACTACCATTTCAAAAAAAGCAATACGCTTACATGATAATCAATACCAATGCGGAAAAAATAATACCAATGCGAAAAAACACTACTAATATGAAAAAATCACTACCAATGCGAAAAATTAACGTACCAGTAAAAAACACTACCATTCAAAGGTTATCGGGGGAGTGGGAGTGGATGTGGGCTGCGGCGGGGTGGGGAGAGATGGGGAAGGGAGGAGGGAATGAGGGGTGGAGAGGCGAAAATTGATTGGAGTGGGAAAGGAAGGAAGTGGCCGTTGGTAAGCAGAGGGGTGGTGGAGTGGGGGAGGAAGGAGTGAGAGAGGTAGTGGCAGTGGGATGTGGCGGAAGGGAGGAGAGAGGGAGGGAGTGGCTGCCGGTGGAGGGAGAGGGGTTGGGATGTGGGTTTTGGGGAGGGGTGGAGAGACGGCGGTAGGGAAGAGTGGGAGGAGGCTTGCGGTGGGGATAGAAGTAGGGTTTGCATGAAATATATAGAATAATCGGGTGTAATCTTTTTTTTTTCAAAATAATCCTGAAGCAACATTAATCGTAAGATTAGAAAAAAAGAGAAACATAGATGGCGGATACTTATGTAGCCACGGTGGCTACCAAAATTCTAGTAGCTTTCCTAACGCATTCCATAATCAACCATATATACTTTGAGAATATTAATGCTTGACTGTTATATCATCGATGCTATAGACCATTTATTATGGCTCAAGAGGCCCACACTTAATCATGTGTTATTCTCATTTCTCTGTTCTTCATTGATTAGGTGAAGACATGAAGTGAAATCACATATTAATTAGTCAAGTTCCTATTGCATGTGGCAAAAGCTCTAATAGGATGGCCTTAGTGGAAGAGATAGGGTGTTGTTATAGATGAGTCATTGATGCATGATATTATTGAACTTTAGTATGTGATGATGCTTGAGTATATCGTCTTATTCAATAACATATTTTTACTTTTATGCATCTATAATTTGACAAACCCCTAAACAACTTTACTTTACTTTCCCTTGATTTGTTTGTTACTCAAATGAAAACCATATAGAAGTCTTTACTATTTCATGTTGAGCATAGATGGCATGGACTGAGTAGTTGTGCAACAAGTTTTGGCGATGTTGCTGGGGATTTTTAATCATATATAAAAGCATCTAACTATGCTTGGGCGTTCGGCTGTGCTGGTGCCGGTACGGCATTGGCACGCTTTAGGCGCATTTATCTCGTGCAATGCTTGGTATGACTTGTCAGTTTTCGTGTCATGCTGTACCATCCCATTTTTCAAATTTGCTAGACTCAGCAGGGGCCGAGCATGATTTGAATCATGTTGTGCCTACTCGTGCTCATGCCGTGCTCATATTCGTGCTTAATGAAAATGAAGAAAATTAAAGAGGGAATGAATAAGATAGAAAAATTAGACGGAGAATAAAACTAATAATTGAGAATGTTTGAGAAAAGTAACAAACAAAGGGGAGAAGAAATTTAAAAGCACGAGTGTGATTTTACTTTTATAAAAAAATTGGTCATTTTTAATTGTGGTAGTAATTATATATATAATTTTATGATACTTTCTAACAATAATAAATCATTATTTTTGTTTTTTTATTTTCTATTATTTGGAGTAATAATTCTTTTTATATTTATTTTTGGTTAAATTTATAGGTGTCAAAATAGAACCCAACCCGACTAACCCGTCCGATCAACCTGATCCGCAATCCGCCCGCAACTCGAATTCACAAAAAGTCAACAACCTGTAACCCGTCTGACCCACAACCCAACTGACCCGCAAACCGACTGACCCGCAACCCGATTGACCTGCAACCCGATTAACCCGCAACCCGATTGAACCACTACCCGATTAACGCGAACCCGACTAACACGTTACTCGACTGATTCAACCCGAACTTCACCTAATTCACTTGAATAATTATTATATTATATAATACATAGTTTTTCAAAATAAAATTTTTTATTCTAAACTTAGGTAAAAAAAAATTTCTATTCGTATAGAAAATTTAAAAAATATGAAACTAACTTGATATTATGTATTTTAAAAAAATTACAAAAATTAAAATATGAAGATCACTTGAACTATAAATTCTTTAACAAAATTAAACAATAAATATAAAATCAATACAATGTCAATATTAATAATGAAGAATTAATAATTGAGATCATGGACAATATTAACATAATAGATAAATTAAAATTTTAGTTAATTTAACTATTCAATAAAGTTATCAATTGAATTTAAATAAAGTAAATTAATGTATTTGGTAATTTGATACTTTTAAAGTAGGAAAATTTTGGTGTATTCAACTTTTTGGAAAGAGAAAGAAAAGGAAAATTTGATTATTTGAATTTTTTTATAAAAGAAACAAGGGTGAATTTTGGTGGTTTTTATTTGTGGGAAAAGAAAGAAGTGAGAAAGTTTGGTTCTTTTGATTATGAAAGAGAAATAATGAGGAAAAGTTTGAGTTTCCAATTTTTTTGTGGAAGGAAGGAAGGAAGAGAGAAATTTGGTTCTTCAATTTTATGGAAGAGAAAGAAGAGGAAAATTTGAATGTTTCTAATTTATGGAAGGAGAAAGAATGAGGGGAATTTTAGTATTTTAATCTTTTTGTGTGAAAATAAAAAACAGAAACAAATTTGGTGGTTTCAAATTTTTTGGGTTTTCAAAATTTTATCTTTTGAAATATGAATCTTTAATGTTTATATGGAGGGCATGACTAATTAAATTTATTCCTATATGCTTTGAAGGTTTATATATATGGGGAGTTCTATATGGTAATGAATGGTGTACGTCAGTCAGACGTACACTATACGTCGGATGATCTAGCCGTTAGATGTAGGATATATGGTATATGGTGTAGAGTGTAGGATATATGGTTAGGGTATAGCAAATATCACTATTTTCTCTATATTTTGAAAATCATTGTATGAATTTCACTTTAAATAATTATACTAGCAAAATCACAACTCATAAGGATATATGGTTAGGGTATATGGCATGTGGTTAGTGTATAATGTATTGATGATTTAGAGTATACGATCAACAACATATACTAACTTAATATTGTCGATTGAGGGTAAGGTTAACTGTATAGGATATATGTTAATGAGTAAGTTATGATTGAAGTCACAACAATTTTACTAAATTTGATAGTTAATCTTTAATGGTTCAATTTTTAGGATAATTTGAACAATTTTACAAATAACTCATTTGACAATTATTTACTTAAGTTATTTGGGCAATGAGTTATTACGAAATAACTCCTTTTACAACTTTGCTTTCGCCAAATACCACACACCAAATAATAGATTTGCATGGTTATACTAAACGAGATACTTTAATCCAATTACTACTTAAATAATACTAAAATACCAAATAAACAATTAATGGTGTCTTTTGGTTGCAAATGTTGATATCATCATTACTATTAGCTAGTGTACTTTACCAATTACGATTAATTACATAACAAGTTTGCAAGTCATACAAATTAATTCAACATTTTGACTAGTTTTTCTTTTATATTAAGAATATATACGAGGTAGAAAGAAATTGGTTAAAAATTGAGAAAATATTTTGAATTAGTGTAATAAAATGTGCAAGTTGGTAACGAGTAAGGAGTAAGTTACTCGATGCGCTGACCCGAACAACCCGCAACCCGCCCGACCAAAAAACCCGATGAACCCGCAACCCGATTTTCCCTCAACCCGATTGAACCAAACCCGATGATCCCACAACCTGACTAACCCGCAACCCGTTCCGAACCCGATGATCCATCAACCAGATGAACCCGAAACCCGACTAACCTGCAACCCGATTGAACCCAGCCCAAACCCGCTTGAACCCGCCCGATTGACACCAATAGTTAAATTGCACATTTGGTCACTAGGATTACTAAAATATTTCATGTTTTCCACCGGGGAATATTTTATTCCATTGCTAGTCACTAAAATTAGTTAAGTAGTCCAAATTTAGTCACTAGCCCTTAGCTATGTCAGCCTCTGTTAACACCGTCAGTTTTTTGCTAAGGTGGCTAAAAATCGTCACGTCAACCAATTAACCAAACCAACCTTCCTAAACAAAAGCATCAATTAATTGCCCCAATCATCCTAATCAAACACTCATTTCTTCCCTCGCCATTCCCCTTTCCTCCTTTCTTCCTCACAACACAGATCAACAATATTCCCCTCTTGATACGAGCACATAATCGGCACCCGTATTTTTCAAAGTCGCGCAGCTTCAACAATGAAGAAGAACAAGGATTTTTTGGGTTTTTGTTTGGGATATGGTGAAATTGAAAGTGCAATCCCAATACAAAGATGAGAGAAGGCTCTAACAATATAAAAGATAAAATCTCGACCACAATAAAGGGGAAAACTTCATTGATACAGAGAAAATTTCTCAAGCCTAAAGCTCAAATAACCAAGATAAAATAAAAAATCTTCAAAAACTAACTCAAAACTAGTGTCTTAAGCCCTTTATATACTCAAGAAAAAATAAATTACAAAACAAGAAAAATGTATTTTCGTCCGCTTAGGCTTGATCCTTAGTTGGACCTCTTTTAATTCCCCGATCAGGGGTTAACCCTCACCCAACCGGGGTTCTTTCTACCTTCAAACCCAGGTTACCCCACTCGATCCTCGGTCAGGGATTTGCCCTCTTCTGGCCGGGGGTCGCTTCTACTCTTAACCCGTTCGCGGCTCTCTTAACTCGGTTAGCCGGAATCGCATCAGTCCCTCCCCATTGACGAAGCTTTGCCCTCAAAGCTTGAGTGTTCATGAAAGATACAAAATCAACAGAATTTCCAAATGGAAGCGACCCCTTTATGATCTTAGTAAACATGTGCATTCAAACAATAAGATGAGTTCCATTTCCGTCCTCCAACTTTGAGCCACTTGCATTCGATTTCTCTTTGGCCCAGTTCAGCTCCATTTGTTGTTGATCTGCTCAGACTTCAGTAGAAACTTCTGATCTCCTTTCTTGAAATGGTAACTATTGTGCCTTCCATCATGATTAACCCCTTGGTCATATTGCCATATATGACCCAATAAGAGATGAGCAGCCTGCATTAGAGCAACATCACCCCAAATTTCATCTGCATACTCAGCGATAGGAAAACAACCTTAGCCTTCTGGTTGACTTTGATACCTCAATAGTCGTTCCACCAATGAAGATGGTAACACTAAGGATGCTTAATCGTACTAGTCTCAGCGTCTTGACTGCATCCAGACTAACTACATTGGTGCATCTCCCACTATCGATGACCATAGATAATACTTTCCCGTCGACCAAGCAATGAGAGTGGAAAAGATTATCTCTATGCTCTGTATCTGTATAAGCTTCAACATATAAAGCTCTGTGGTTTACTCCAAGAAGTCTACTTATTGGAGGAGCTTCAACATTGATGTGCTCATAAAAAACAACATTATCATCATCAGAATCGATTTCCATCTCCTTTGGCTTCTTTTCCTCCTTCTCCTCCTCAAAAAATTATTTGCCATCGTGTTCTTAGCAATTGGTTTGTCACCTTATAGACTAGGTTGATTCATAGTAGTCTCAGGAATGCTCTCTGCAACAGGTTTGGGCGAAGGTGGGTACCTTCTTCTCAAGCTCACCTTCAGCTGTCTCTGCATATGCAAGTTCAGGGTTTTAGGAAAACCTCTAGGGTCTTCTCGATTCTCAGCTCCTGCCTGCGCTGCTACTGCTTCTCAGGTGGATTGACCCTTGGTTGTATCGCCATCGTGGTGATTAGGGTATCCAGACTCTTATTGGTCTCAACAAGCTAAGTTTTGGTAGTGCCCTGCTGGGTCTGAAAGCAGAGCTCCCATTTGCGCCATTTGCGCGGCAAGATGCTTCATGGTTGCGTCAAATTGTTGCTCACCCATGATTTGTTCTTCGATTAGGGTTTCTTATTCATAGAGAAATATTCCTCATCTCGGCATTGTGCAATGGGATTTTTGGATCTCATACAAGAACCAACATGTCCTCTTGTCTTCGTTCTTGCCACAGTGATGAACCGGAGCTCTGATACCACTTGATACGAGCATGGAACTGACAACCTTATTTGTCAAAGTTGTGTAGCTTCAAGAATGAACAAAAACAAGCATTTTTAAGGTTTTTGTTTGGGATAGAATGGAATTGAAAGTGCACTCTCAACACAAAGATGGGAGAAAGCTCTAACAATATAAATGATAGAATCTCGACCACATTCAAGGGAAAAACTTGATTGATATATAGAAAATTTCTCAAGCCTATATCTCAAGGAACGAAGATAAAATCAATATTCTTCAAAAACTTCATTCTTTAAGCCCTTTATATAATCCTTTTCTAATGGAAGGCTCATTCTCTTTCTCCAATTTTTGTTAATTTGTATTACATTTATGGATGTTTTGTAGTTGGAGAAGCTAAGAGCCATGAGGGAAAGGGATTCTGGAACAGATGAACATTAAGAAGAAGGAGTGGATGGAAGGGAGGAATCATTTGGGCTACAGGTGGGAGATTGAAAGTAATTTGATTGAGGAAGGACTTTAGGTTTGAGGTTCTAGAGGAGAGTGGAGAGTTTGGGGATGGTTGGGTTAAAGAGATTTGAGTAGACATTTAGTGACTAGCATGGGTCAATTTTAATTCACATGAGCTTAAATCAGGTTGGGTTGAAATTTTAATGATGTGGCAGGTTGGGGTTATAACTTTCTTGGGTTGAAATTGACTTAGTAGGCCTTTCAATTATTCAAGTCAGAAAAAATTGACGTTGTTAACCAAGGTTGACGGAGACTGACGAAAAGTGATCAAATTTGGACTATTAAACTAATTTTAGTTACCACGAATGAAATGAAATTTTTTAGTGGCATACAAGAAATCTTTTTAGTAATCACATTGTCCAAACTTGCAATTTACCCATTTATTTTCTATAATTTTTTTTGGGTCGTGTCGTGCTTTCACTCAATAGGGTCTCAAAAACATTCGGCCTACCATTACCCACCTATAGTCCGCGTTGTGCCCAAACTCGTGCTCATGAAGTTTAGACCAGGCATATGGCCCATAAATTATTGGTGCTTGTGCCGAGCTGGACCATATATTTCGTGTTTGTGCTCGTGTCATGCTCTAATCATGCCATGTCTTGCTAGCCCGTGGGTGGCCAGCCCGATGCCTAGATACACATCTAACCATCTTATGTCCCTTTTTAGTTTTGTAGGTTACCATATGAGTCTAGTAAGTACTAGTAGAAAAATAAAAACTCGAAAGATAGTGCATGATCGTGCGAGAAGCATGAGCATCGAGTTCACCCATCTTTATGACAAATGAAGGAGCATCTAGCTCAGGAGAGAGGAGGCTTCAAGTAACACCAATATCGAGCCAAGCTTTGGACAGGATGAGAACATTAACGGAGACTGCATCTTCGTTTCTGAAGAAGAATGAGACTCTTCAACATCATCAATGGCTGAAGAAGTAGGAGAAGGACGTGTGGCCATCCCACCTACTCATTATGTGTACTCAAGGCTAGCATCAAACATCACCTCAAAGGATTGCTACACCACCTACCAACATCGAGAGCTGCACTCAACTAATTCAAATGGTGCAACAAGGTGGAAGATTTACAGGAAGGAACGATGATGATCCCGTGCAACACTTGAAGATATTCTCGGAGATCGCCAACTCTATTTCGTGAGATGAAGATAGAAAAGATGGAATTCGACTATGAATTTTCCCATTCTCTTTTGTAGGAAGGGCAAACTAGTGGCTAGATTACCATCCACCAGACACCTTTACCCCATTGGAGAACCTTGCTCAAGTGTTCATTGATGAATACTTTCCACCATGGAAGACGAAAGAGTTTAGAGATGAAATCACTCAATTTTAACAGAAGGAAAGAGGGACATTCTATGATGCTTAGAGGAGATTCCAGGAGCACATCAAGGCGTGCCCCCATTATGGATTCAGAATGAAGCAGATTGCAAAGTACTTTGTGAAAGGCTTAGATCGAGATACCACTATGATGGTGAACCATTCGGTCAATGAGAGTGCAAGGCCAATGACATTTTGCCACACTAGAAAGGATTTCAAAGAACTAGTCCATACAACCATCAATGATCAAACCATTGAAAGCTTCCCTGGGAATGGAGCATGATGTCGCCAACTTCTGTGCACATGTGAAGGAGCTCACCCATAAAGTTATAAAAGCATCAATGGAGCCAAAGAAAGGAGAAATAACATTCATGTTCATTTGTGAAGCACAATGGTAGAAGAAACCAATTCCACCTGGATTTGTAAATCAACCTCAACACAAGGCGCAAGGATTAGGTGTCTCCAACTAGCAGCGCACTGGATTTGAGAAGTTTGAGGCAACAGTGATAGTATTATAAACAAGTTACAAGAACATCTAAAGACAAGTTGCACTCCTCATCGCAGCTCAACCTTGAAAGCCTCAAGGTAATCTCCTAAGCAACACATGGGAAATCCAAAGAAGGAGGAAGTCAAAATCATCTCGACAAGGATGGGAGCTCAAGATTGGAGGAACATAAGTGGCAGTGCCAATATTGGCGAAGATGATTTCAATTGAAGATCTTAAGGAGAAGCTCAAGATTTTCATCAAAGAAAGTGATAGTATTGAAGATAAGGAGATCACAATCAAGAAAACCCCCTAGGGTTACAAAGAGTTCATCCTAGTCAATGAAACTAAGGAGGACCCTAGGCATTGTGTCATCAAGTGTCTTCTGGATGACCTTCACGTGGAAAAAGGTCTAGTAGACCTTGGCTCAAGTGTCAACATACTAAAACTGCATCTATATGAAGAAATGAGACTAGCTGACATGGAGAACGTCCACGTAGATATCATGCTAGCCAACAACACTCTTTGTAGAGCCCTTGGAGTTGTTAGAGGCCTCAACACCCAAGTTGGCCCGTTCATATTCTTTTCCGACTACCTCATGATTAATATGAAGACAAGCAAAGAGTATTCACTCCTCTTTGGGAGACAATTCCTTGCCTCTGATGGAGTAAGAATTGATGCTATTAATGGAGAAATTACTCTACATGTACGAAAGCTCGTGTACAAAGTGGAGAAGCCAATCAAAAGGAGCAATTAATTCCTAGAGTATCTAGAAGAGGATCCAAAGAATGAAATCAAATTTTAATTTGGATATGTAGTTTAGGATTTAGAAAACACAATAGTTCATCAGCACGATTAAGATCCAAAGTATGGAGGAAATTATTAGCTTTTAGCTTGAGACTTTGAATTACTCATAGGAGGAAATTATTATACTCCTTAAATAGGTGTAATATTAGAGAAAATTTAGAATTTATGACGAGAAAGAAGGTTTGATGACTTGAAAATAGGTACAAAATCAACTTTTGTACTATCGGGACAAGTGTTTTAACAAAAAAATGCTAGAAACTAACGAAGAACGCGAAGGGAAATAACAGCGATCACACCGACCATCCCACCGCCACTGCCATATGGCCTATAAAAGTGAGCCATTTCAGCCACCACTCCACTCCATTCCACTCCATTCCACTCCATTCCACTACCCTTCCTCTCTCCTTAGCCGAAACACTCTCACTTCTCTCTAAGTTCCAAATTTTCTCCCAACTTCTTCAACTTTCAATCAACAAATACACCTCCAAAACTCAAAATTTGATCATCAAATTTGAGATACAACCTATACACCACCAAAAAAAATCAAAGCCCAGCACCGATACTCACCAGAGTAGCACCGACGGCTAGACCCATCGTGCCACTGTCGCTCTTTCTCTCTCTAGATTCTTCAACTTTTCATTCAATTTCTTCTATCCAAGTAAGTACCTATGATCTTTAGATGAACTTAGGAGCTTGAATATGCATTGTGAGCTTCAATTGAGGATTTAATTCAAATTGCATGAGTTAGGTAGGACTAACTTTTGTTAATTTTGGGCATCTATTTAAACACATTGATGTGTGTGAATGATTGATGATATAATTTTTTTCTTAGAAGTAAGATTGCATGGTGCTTATGCTTGGATGGATTAATGAATTTTATCAAATTAATGTCATGCCAAAATTTTCAAATATAGCACATCACCTTTCCATTTTGAACTTTCAACGTCAAGCTATGCTAGGTTTTAAATATATTGGTATAAGTTATGAAATTTCAAAATCTTCTCTTGTGAGTGGGGCATTAAGAGTTTTCAAAATAAACTTCATTGCTTAGTTGGATCAAATGTCATACCATTTTCTTGTGCCAAATTATCAATCAACCTTTGCCTAATTATATAAGTTGAGCTTTCAAAGTTTTACAAATTAACAAGATAGATGGTTCAACATATTTTTACATTTTGAGCTCGAATATTTTCTATCATATTATGTGATTTAACGTAATAAGAGATTGTATGAGTACACCATTCAGAGCCATCTTGCTAATACATTTATTTAAATAAGTTATATGATTAGCTTATAGAAAAAGCCATGCTATAAAGTGTGGGGTTATCCTGCTATTTATTCATACTAATTTGGTTTCTTTTCTGTTGAGAAAAAAATGAAGAACACAATTCCTAAAGGACGGGCAAGCATAAGAAGAAAGGAGAAGATGGTGCTTCTTCTTCAAGAGGAACATGACATCCTAGTCTCGCACGAAAGGAGCCAGAGTATGCAGAGCCTCGAAGATCTACAAGACTCAACAGGAGGAAGGCCATGGTTGAAGAAGACAAGGAGGAGGACTCAAGAAACTCGAGTTCTCAGTATCAGTTCGCTAGAATCTCCTCCCGTACGAGTATTGGAAGGCTATCACTTGATAGCAGGAGGTCAAGGAGCAGAAGTGGGCAGTTTCCACAAGGGACCGAGGTGCTGTAGACAGATAGAAAGTTTGAGATTAGAGAGGAGGCACCAGAGACACCCTTGCATATTTTCCTTCTGTTTCCACATGGAAGTTCTAGTGCCAAGAAGGTGCATAGGTGGAAAGAGATTCTAGTGGACCCCCAAGGAGAGATAGATTGATCAAAGTTCGACCAATACCAAGGATGGGGAGCAACTACCAGACAAAGACTCGATGGTGCTAGTCTCTTGTCCTTATTTAGCATTAGAGGAGAGAGAAACGATGTGCTTATACGGGAGTTCTTTCTAAACAAACAATATATTCGGCAAGGATCATAACCCAGACCTGCATCTGATATAGACTTGTATGACGGCCCTTTAACTATAGATATGACAACTTCACCATTTGTTTAATTATGTATGACTAAGGACTGCAGCCTGCTGCTCCTTAAAGAGCACTTGTCATCAATTCAGAGGCCGAATGTGGGAACTTTGTCTCAATAAGATTCCTCCACCACGCATATTTTTCAATGGCGAACTTCCACAACCACTTACAAAGTAATGCTTGATTATGAATTTCCAAATTGAGTATACGTAACCCTCCCATCTTTTAGGTAGTTTTGCACATTTCCCATGCTACAGGATGAATTCTCTAATGTTGCTGATTCTAGACCACATATAGGGTCACTAATGTTGTTCCACTCTTGCTATGATGCACTTTGGAGATCGATACAATTAGCACAGGTTCATGGGTTGGCTCGCCAAGCAAGTGTTGTTCAGTATGATTCTACCGCCTTATGAAAAATACTTTCCTTTCCATCCCTCCAAACTTATCTGTATCTGGGTAATGACTGTGTTCCAAATTGTTGGTGAGGTCAGACAAGCTCCCAAAGG
This sequence comes from Linum tenue, assembly GCA_946122785.1. Taxonomy (NCBI): domain Eukaryota; kingdom Viridiplantae; phylum Streptophyta; class Magnoliopsida; order Malpighiales; family Linaceae; genus Linum; species Linum tenue. Next base: position 68,626,933 of record CAMGYJ010000008.1, on the reverse strand, counting down.
CAGCCCAAGGTAGATGGTCAGAAGGAATTTCATGTCACATTCTATAACTTCAGCCAATCTGTCGAGCTCCTGTACTTCACCTACCAGGTCTAATTTTCTCTTTTTTGGATTTATCTTCAAGCCCGTGATGCTGTAAATTCTCTAATGCTGCTAAAATATTTAGGATGTCCTCCGCTTTTTCACCACAAAAAATTATAGCATCATCTGCACAGTGGTGGGTGGTGTGTAACTTCACCCTTTCTTCGAGTTTCATCCACGTAGAACCTAGATATTTGGCTAGCCTCCTTTGTCTAATGTAAAATGAATGTAATGATGTCCATAATGAGATTGAAGAATAGTGGGGATAGTGAGTCACCTTGTTTGAAGACCCGCTCCCTGCTGAAGTATATAGTTGCTTCCCCATTCACTAAAGCCGATTTTTTTGATGAATATACATTCCTTTAATCCAATTCTCCATCTTATCGCTTACTCCCACGGACTTGGTTACAGAATCAAAAGCCTTTCATTGTTCAACTTTAGTATATTTCCTGGTTCGTCACTCTTAAGTGTAATATATCAAAATGTTCGTTTGCGATAAAAATCACTTCATGAATATGTATTCCCTTATTTCCTTCAAATCGATACCTATAGATGTGGGGGTGCCAAGCTGGTTGAAGACGAATGGGAATTACCTTGAAAATTAATTTGTTAGGGCTTCCGACAAGGCTAATTGCTATCAAATCCTGAATTTGCTTCACCCTCTCTTTTTTTGGAATAAAGCATAGGAAAGAATGCCCTATGCATTTTTGCAGCACTCCTGAGATGTAGAACTTAATAAAAGTCTTGATGAGATTTTTCTTAATTTTTTTCCCAACACTTGTTATAGAAGGGAAATGTGAATCCATTAGGTCCAATCGCTTTATCTCCATCACAACTACATAAAGTTTCCCACATTTAAGTTTCAGTGAAATGCCTTATCAAAAGATAGCTTTCCTTCATGCCAATAACTCCTACTTTACACCGCTTTGGAAATTCTCTATTTCACTTTGATTCTTGAAATCTTTCCTAGAAGTGGTTTGTGAATGTGAGTTTCAGCTCCTCATTTCCTTCAATTACTACTCCGTCTACCTTTAGGTTCTAAACTCGATTCCTCCTCTTGTAGTTAAAGCTACGCGGTTGTAATATCCTGTGTTTTTATCACCTACTTCCAGCCATAGCTCCCGAGATTTTTGCCTCCATGAAAACTCTTCCATCAAAATCAGTTTTCTAGTTCACACTTCAACAAACTTCTTCTTGCCTCGGAAGCTCTAGTTAGGCTTTTCATTTCTTTAATCTTGTCCAACAACTCAGCTATTCTATCCTCTACCTTATCAAAGTTATCCGCCTTCCAACTCCGGATCAAAGTTTTGATTGTCTAAGTCTTTTACCGAACAAAAAGAGATGCATACTCCCAACATAGGAATGTTCCACCACCCTATAATACTTGCTTTTTTGTTTGTGGGCCCCAAAATTCGTATTTTTTTGTTAGATACTTTTCAATGCACAAGCCTCACAATCCACTATCTTTTTTCCCCCTAACAAATCTACACCTTAAATTTTGTAGGGGTGTGTTATGGTTTGGTCTGGATCGGACTAAACCTACGAGAACCGTTATTTAATAGTGAAAGGTATTTTAATATGAAGGATTGGATCAACAGTAGATTCAATCTGCTTTGGTTTAGTCCGATCCAAAGCTTCATTTAATGTTTTCAAGTATTTATAAAACTAAGGATCGGACCGCATTATATGGGATTTGATGTGGTCCAGTCCAAAAGTCATTTTTCTGCTATACAATCTGGTACAGACCAACCCGTTGCCCATTCCTACTATTGAGAGCTGGGTTAATTATCGAAGGAAACCATGGGGATGCGAATCTCACTACTACCATCTTGTTAATATGGTCTAATTACTATTTTAACTTATTTTGTCTAACTATGAATAATAATTGTCTGTTAGGAGAAAATTTAATATTGATAAATGTGAATAAGAACGAGCTTAAACCCATTGGTAATAATGATGATTCTATTAGTAGGAGGAAACTCAGAAAAGAATTGGAGTGGTGAGAAGTCAGTTTTAATTATTTTGGGTAGTAGGACAAAAGAATTGGAGGTAGAGATTAATAAAAAAGTATTGGAGGTAGAGAAAGAATGGGGGAGGGCAACATTCACTCAATTAGATTAGTAATTTGGCTCAAAATTTTGGATTTGAACTTACTGAATTTTTAGGGGTTTGTTATGGTTTGGTTAGGAATGGACTTATAAATTTATGAGAACCGTGATTCAATAGTGAAAAGTATTTTAATATGAAGGATTGGATCAAGAGTAGATTCAATCAGATTTGGTATGGTTCGGTTTGGACCAATAACTTCAGACCACATTATATTTGATTTAGTGTGGTCTGGTCCAGGATTCATTTTGGTCAGATACGATACCATATGGACCAACCCGTTTTACAATCCTACTGATGAGAGCTGGGTTAATTATTTAAGGAAACCATGTGCATAAGAATCCCACTGCTACCATCTTTTTTATATAGTCTAATGACCATTTTTTACTTTTTTGTCTAACCATGAATAATAATTGTCTGTCAAGAGAAAATTTAATATTGATAATGAAAATATAAAATTAAAAATCGCTAATGAAAATTTTAACACGTCTCCCATCATCAAAGAGTAGCGCGAGGGCCTTTGTAGTATAAATAGATAGATCGATAGGTAGGGTTATTACGTGTTCCTGTAGCAATGTTGGCTTACTGGTTTAGTATGCGAATTGAGAAATGGAAATTCTGTCCAAACTACTTCTTCTCCAAGTTTTCCCTCTCCTCTGGTTCCACGAAATTATGCACCCGATGGTACGTATAACTTCTCTGCTGCTGATTCCCATAAAAGCTCCTTTGAATTGTTTGTTTTCTTTTGTTAAAATTTTGACTTGAAGCGCAGCTCCTCGGTCAATAGAAATCATAGATATATACTGAGTTGGACGACGGTGGACTTACAATGAGTAGTAACTTCAACGTCAGCCCAGTTTATAATGGTTTGAAGTCGAACTTGTCAGCGTGAAACTCGATCACATTGAGATGTGGTAATGGTATGACTGAGTATGCACAACTTGACCTTTGCAATTAGCTTGTTTTTCTTTCTCCGTACGAATCTTGAAGAAGCATGACTAGCTCTAGCTAGCTACGAGATAAAAGTCCCGAAATCAAAGCCAAGATTGCAAGCAAAGCAAGCAATCAACGTACGCTAGTGGGTTCAATATTTCAAGGGTAGAGGGTACTTTGCATCTGCATATTTATGGCTAGTGGATAGGGGCAGGAAACTTGGTTGAAGACAGTCAGTATACCGTTGTGTTTATATCTGGTTTTTGGAAATGCTCTACATTTATACAGAGCTGGAAAGTTTTTCGTTTGCTATTCCAAAATGCGAATCGACGTACAGTTGAGGAAGCTAGCCAGAAATTAGTATATACATTGCAAATTCGTCAACACATGATCCTGGAAGCATGCATGACCTAGTAACATGAGACGTCGACGTCGACGTAGGCTGCTATACATGTATTGCCTTCGCACAATATGCATTTTTTCGTTTGTTGGAAGAAACAAAACATAAATCCACAACCACGTTTCTGTCTGGAACCTCATCATATCATCTTCCATTGTTTCCACACAACCCATGTGCTTCGCTCCCAATTATTGACACCTGTTCAGCAAACGTGAAACATGTATCATAATTGGCTATTGAATATCTGAGTCTTGTGTGTCAAGAAGATACTTGGAAAACCCACGAGAGAATGAGTCAAATCCAACAATAGGTTTACATAATGAATGACAATTTCCTAAACTTTCAGTGTAATAATGTATGGGGACGGACGAACAAATTTATCCTGGAATTTCGAATTGGAATTTTCAAGTGAAAATTAATGATTTTATCAACAGAACAAGTTTTTCGTTCTTCAACAAATTAATATATGATTAACTAATTTTATTCGTAACTAATAAATCGTAGATGGATGGAAAATAAAGTGGCGTTTGAAATGTGAAAGAAGAATTTAATAGGTGATACCGCGACCAAAGTGTACAAATTGAACTATAGGTTATAATAATAGTTCAGGCAAGCGTATGCTTACGTCCATCAAAGTTTGCTATTTATATCATGAATTAATATGAGTTTAGGGCATATGACATTATACCATAACCTTGAATAAGTGAACCCAATCACTAATTCTCTAAACCCAAATCATAAGAATTCATTTAATCTAAAAATAACAACTAACGATAATGATTCGTCGCAATATATCAACATATATCTAATAATTGTCAACATAGACTTATATAAAAGGGCAATGTCTATTTTTTACCCAAACCTTTTTTAGATTCTTTTATTTTAACCAAACCTATAGAAATTCTATTTATTATCCAAACGTATTATAATTTATCAAAGTCTGGGCATTCATTCTGTTACCGTTACTTAATTCGTCCACGTGAGGGGTGGGATTTTGTTTTGTTTTTTGATAATCTTTTTACTAAAAATAGTAAATGATTGTATTCTGACCGCCACGTAGGAAGTCAACTCATTATGGTCATACTTAGTCAGCATTACTAACAGAAAAGTTGACCGAGAGTTAACGTTTGGATAATTTTTAGGAATTCAATAGGTTTGGTTAAAATAAAAGAATCTGAAAAAGGTTTGGGTAAAAAATAGACATTGCCCTATATAAAACTTCAAACGTATCTCATATAATGGTAAATCTTTTTTTCCCAAGAAGAACAATGTTTATCTCTGCAGGTTGCATGATGGTGATATTTGACATTTTCTGTACGCAGTTGATGAGGCAATGAAATGACAATGCACTGGATAGCAACTAGCCCTGGCTATGATAAAATGAGAGTCGACAGGGCTTCCCTTGCAATATGGAGCAGAGGATTAAACTTGCCAAGTTTCCGAGTAGCTGGCTCCCGGATGATATATATTCAACGTTTACATACGTCCTTCGTGTAAATTCTTATCCATTCCACATCTTCTATCCACAAGTTCTTTCTTTAATTATCTCGTTGCAATTAGTTCTTCAAACCACACGTTTAATGAAGCAATTGAAGCGTTATCAGTGTAGTGCCAGTAGTGGTAGTGTTATCGATAGAGTGGCAGCGTTATCACTTTATCTAGTAACGTTACTACTATACTGGTAAAGCTACCACTTGACGAAAATCACTATCACTAGACTGATGGAGTGATATATTTTTTAACGGATGATACATTTTTGCAGGTGTCCGGAGAGAGTTTGACAGAATGATTTCACCATAGAAACTCTGCCAGCCGGAAAAAGTTAGGTGGTTGGAGTGGAGTGGCTGCTGGAAAATAAAGAAAGAGATAGAGAGAAAAATGTATTTATTGTAGGTTTTAAATTAGAAAAAGAAATGCATTTAATATGAATTTTAATTCACAAAATGTAATTAAATAATTAATAAAATTCTTTTTTGGTATACCAAAATTGCTCTTAGTTGTAAAATTCACAACCTCTAGGCATTGTGACAGTATCATGTCATATTCGTACTCATCGTCACCATTATCATTTCAAATTAGGAAATGTCAGGTCAATTTTCTAAAGCATATCATTATATAATAGATTACAGTGAATAAAATAGTGTAAATATAAGGAAACAAGGGGATCAAAACTAAATACTGTGGCAACAATATATTCCTCATCAATCTTCTTTACCTTTTGAATTATTATTTGTCAAGATGGGAAATAAATAGATGTGGGAACAAAGAGGGCCCGCAAAACCGGGAAGCAGAGCACATAAGAATAGCCGAACTTTGCACTTTCGAACGGACCCGAGGGAAACGGACCGGACAGGTTAATAACTCTATGGTCAGTAATTATGAGTAATCTGTCCACATTACCATAACATTGGTATTCTCTCTCTACTGGAAAGTCTTTTATTTTTTCTCCTTTAATTTTTAGCGGACGATTTCTCTCTCGTTTAAGTCGAAATTTAATTTTTTTTGCACAGATAAATCAGATTAATTGTGCTCTTTCAAATGATATTCACATTGATATATTTTTAGTACAAAAAAAAATTGAATAATTTTTTACCAGTCATTACCATATGGTATGCTCCATATGGTAAGAAAGCTTACCATGATGATATGAACATACCAATATGGTAAGAAGGTTGAGTACATAATTGTAGCAGTATACTAACTATATCATTTACGACTTTCATCATTGTTTATTACAAGTTACCACAAGTTACCGCCCACATACCATAGTGGTAAAGTATGATAATTTTTTATCCAGTGTTTTTTTCACCCAGAAATTTATAGATCCAATAGATCATGATGAACTCGTTGCTTCTAAGCAAACGTTTTCAAAAACGACTTGAAAACGAAGAAGTTACCATATGGTATGTAGTTGGTAAAAAAAAAAGTTTCTCAAAATATATTGAAAATTGATCTCCTTTTGTAGGGCACAACAAACTCGTTCCATCTGTGCAAAAAAATTGAGATCCGAGTTAGAACGAAGAAGATAAGAGCCGATTAAGAAAACTAGGCAAAATAAAATGTCTTTATTTGACAACCCTTAGATTTGAATTTTCTGGACTCATTTAGATCTAAAGGTCCAGATTTAGTTACTCAATGGTTACTGACCCTATCCTAAGCCCCTGAGGGCGTTGTTGACTGTTGCTAGGAGTGGATATACGGTCCGGTTAAATTGGCTCAAATTGATCCGGTCCAGTTCGGTCTTTTTGAAAATATAAGGACCAAAGATTGGATTGGATATAGTCCGCGGTCCGGTCCCAATTCGGTCTTGATTTTATATTGAACTTGTGGGGATTTGAGTGGTCTAAGGCCTGAAAGGGTGAGGAGTTGGTTAAGTTTTGTACTAAGTGCAAAGGTTTGTGACCGTTTATGCAAATTACCCTTAAGTTTTGGGTGTTGAGCTCTCTTATCTGGTCTTTATCCAGTTTTTGATTCGGTCCCAAATGATTTTTTTACCTCAAATCTAAGCCCAAAGATTGGATTGGATTGTTTACTATCCGGTCAAAGTCCGGTCTCGGTCTGGGTTATACACTCCGGTTTAGGGTAAAACCAAAAATCTCGGACCAAATAGCCAGCCCTAGCTGTTGCTATGATATCTCTAAGCAATGTATAATAGGTGGAAGGGAAAAATTGTTGCTCCGTTTCAAACTTTTTCTAGCATAATATATATTATGCTATATTTATATCTTAGTGGCTAAAATATAATGTATTTTAAAGTTATTCAATGGTTCAATCTCGACCAACCCAATTAGTCCAATTTTTATCATAATGATTAAATTATATTGTATTTTATAGGAAATCGTTTGGTATTTGTTAGTAAGAAACTAAACAGAGAAAGATCTATTTGGTTATTTTTAACATTAAAACGATCCTAAACATTTTCAGTTCCTTTTCGAATTTCTATGGTTTTATTCCCGAATTAGTGATGTGCAAATGACGAATTGCAGTCATCTCTTTTCTTTCACTATTTTTTATTTTCAAACAGAAAGTTTAAAAGTAAAGAATAATTAGAGTTTAGCATGGGTCGGTCAAACAGGCTGAATTTCAAGTTTTGGCCTGTTTTCATCAAGTCTGATTTATAATCACATGGTTCCCTGATACCCGATAAAAATCTCAATCCAAACCAGTTTGGCAAGTGAGTCTGTATTTACCACAATTTTCTAGGGATACAGGAACAGGGGTTCCTGTCCCAAACCGTGTTGTTTGTTCTTCATTTCTTTAGATTTTATCATGGTATGGCAAAAACCAAAAAGCACCATGACGATAAGATGAAAGTTTTATAAAGCAAATTAATCGGTCAACGGGCCGAGTAAAAGCTAGCAACGATTGCGAGATGCTCATTTCCCGAAAACCGACGACATATGCGATATTTAATTCGGTTTTCTGGAATTCGGTTTCTATAAAACTATCTCCACCTCATCATATTACCGAAAACAATATTGTTTCACAGGGTAACATGTACTTGATTTTGGTTCATAAGGCTGATTTTTGATTCGTTGCATCATTCATGTCTCTTTCCTGCTAAAATTCACTATTTTTATCAAATTTCATACCTCATCTTCCTCCGGCCTACTGGGCGGGGCCAACGCTAGTGCTATTATAGTGACACGGCCCACAACCGGCCGGTCTCATTTCTTCGGTTACTCCCTCCAGCTTTGGACACTTCATCGTCCCTCAAAGACCACGAGAAACAAACTTGTAATTGGTCTCAGCAATAGTCGGTTAATTAGTTGCCGCAACCCTAGGGCCGGCCAGACCGGGCTGACCATCTTGTCCTCTATATTCGGAATGGGATACCGTCATTTTCCCTAAACGAGTTGTAAGATTCACAATCAAAGGCATTTTGGGTATGAAAAAAATGAATTTATTAATAATTTTTATATTAATTACACATTGGAAATTAAAAACTCATATTAAATACATTTTATATAAAAAAAATCTGAACCCTACAATTTACACAATTATATCTTTCTCTATCTCTCTCTTCTTTTTTCATCAGCCTTTCCGCTCCGATCAACAGACTTTTTCCGGTGATATCATTCATTTAGACCCACTCCAGCCACCTACAAAATAGTACCACTTCGTCAGTGCGCTAGTGGTAGTGATTTTTGTCTAGTGGTACGCTACCACTACTCACTAGTAGCGATACTAGTGGTAGTGGTACGTACGCTACCAATGATAATGGTACACTACCAGTACTCACTAGTAGCGTTACCAATAGTAGTGGTACACCACTACTCACTGGTAGCGTACCACTAGAGACTAACACAAAAAAAAAAAATCAGATCTAGAATTTGAAAAATCATAAATTTGTGAAAAAAATTGGGGGCTGAGGAAAGGGGGAGCAAGGGGAGAGGTGATGACCTGGCGGAGGAGGCGGCGGTGGGAGACGGAGAGTGGCGGGAGGGCTGCAACGGGGAGAGGGTGATGGCTAAGACGATGGTGGGAGGCAGAGGGCGCGATGGTTGCAGCAGGAGGGTTGAGGAGGTGGTGGGAAGCGGAGGGCGTGACATGGCGATGGGAGTGTTGCGGCGGTGGTGGGAGGTGGAGGGAGCGACGGGTCGGCGGGAGGACTGTGGAGGTGGTGGCGGCAGAGAGAGAGAGAGGGAAGTGATGGTAGGAGGATGAAGAAGAAGAAGAAGAGGAAGTTGGTGATAGGTAGATAGATAGATAGAGAGAGAGAGAGTTCATGTAGGATTTTAGATAAATTAATAGGGGTAGTAATCTAGTGTGATAAATCTTTTTCGTCCAAAAATTCCATTAATCCAATATGTACAATTAATTTGAAAATAAGAAGAAAGAGAAGGAAATAGAAGGTTAAGATGTGTGTTGCCATTTTGACAACCCTTAAAAGAGTTGTCACCCTATCTCATCCCTCCATACTGTATTGGGATATGGTGACCCAAAGTTGATCCGATGGCCAAAGAACGCAAACATGTTTTTGAAAAAAACGACCAAACAGTAAAAGTTCATGCTCCATCAGTTACACCAACGCGTCCATTCTGATTGAAAATTACGATCTAATGTTCACCTAGACATATCAAATGGTAGTATGGGATTCCTAAGCAAAATTGGTCATTCTAGCCAAGAGGTCGAACATATAAGCAAAGAAGTCGATAATTCCAGAGAAGGGGTCGGCCGTACAAACGCTTGACCCTCAAATTGAAGAAATCGTCCCCTTGAACTAAAAAGTAGGTTAAAATGAATGCCGGTTTCACGGTCGAGCTCGTACAAGAAGTCGAGCTCTTACTGAAAAATAAGACAACAATCATTTGAATTATTGCCTATTATGTTCATCATGCCCATTTAACCCAAAACATTGCGAAAAGAGAGGAAAAGAACCTAGATTCGATTGGAGAGGAACACAAGAACGTATCGGCAACATCACCCAGATCCGCTGGAAGAAATAAGAACCCAAGCTCCTCAGAATTCAACGTTGATGTCCAACAATGCCTTGATTTGCCCATCAAACCTCTGCACAAGAACCCAAAAACCAGAAATCAACCCACAATTTGCCCACTGACGGAAGAAACAAGAGTTGTGACTGAAACTAGTGACACGATGGTGGGCTGGAGGAGGAGGAGGCTAGGATTGGAAGGAGAGGATTGGCGGTAGGAGTTACAGTTTTAACGTAGGTTGTATTGGCTGGATCATTCTCATATTGGGGTTAGAGTTGGAACAAACAAAAATGAGATGACGGATTTCAAATACATGGGTGGACATACGGTATTTTGAAATCTCCGCATAGCTGAATTTCAAAATTCCTTAATTTTTAGCATTTCCAAATTAACGAAAAATTGTGCCAAAATCTGGGAAGGACAAGAATTATGACAAAATCGCTATTCAAATTTCCTAACCCAAATGAACCCTAGAGCTAATATCAACCGTCAATAAGGAAAGGGTTACATATAACTCATGGAATATTAGACTTGATAACTCTTTATCCTGAAAACCAGTTAAAATAGATAACATTCATATTTTCCTATATGATAACTCATGTTCTCATAGTAGTTATAAAAAAAAAAGACGAGTTGATCAAATGATCAAACATGTTAAATCCTCCCAATCCATGCAAGACAAATGATCAAATGAATGGGGGGCAAATTGGAAACTAGAAATCGGAATTGGAGACAGAATTAGGTAAAAGTCGAGTAGAGCCCGTGGTTTTTGGTCAAAAGAATCAGCACCGTCAATGCAAACCAAAATTCACCACTCGCATCACTCGAAACAATTATTATATATTTATTTGTTTATTTATGTATAATATTGCCGGACAAATGTCTTAAGTCCTCAACTCTCACCCCAACCAGATCTCCTCAGTCCTCCCTACGTCTATAAATACCCTCCCACTATAAAGTCTTCACCACACTTGCAACGAACAACACTCCTATCGACTCTCAGCTAAATCTTTCTTTTTTCATCTCTCTCTTCTCTCTCTCTCTCTCTGGCACATAATCAATCAATTAGCTGGGTCTGTGTGTATATAGAAAAATGCTATCGAGGAGAGCCAGGGAGTGTCACGGCCAGGAATCTTCATATTTCGCCGGGTGGCAAGAGTACGAGAAAAACCCTTACCACCCTCTCCACAACCCGTCTGGTATCATTCAGCTCGGCCTCGCCGAGAATCAGGTACATGATTTGTAGAGCGATTTTTCTTTTTCCGATATATTAGTAAGTACATTTTTTTGAAATTCATCCTCTCGTTCGTAGACGCTAATAAAATATTTTGGCTCGATCGTTATTTTTTCACACCAAAATAGTAACTTACTCTTTTGTCAATGTGTGTACCATTTTCATGAAACTGAGAAAGGTGAACAAAATTTGTACAAAAAGTAGTGTCCGTATTTCTTGATGTCCCAAAAAGTCATGATGTCCCACTTATCCAATATACACAGAAGGGCTCCTGGTTTTTCCTTAGTCAGATGTAGTTACGTTATTTCGTAACATTTTCTCCCCCTAGTTAAGCACTATTAACCTAATTAACTTGAAGATTAAATTGATTGTGTTTGAATGCTCGAAACAGAACCGTATCGTTTCTCATTTTTGTAAACGTAATTGGGTTAGGCAGCGGCAGCCCACAAAATCTCCCTTTTTCACGCTGCATGCTGCCGCAATTAAAAGGAGATGTGAAACGTGCCCCATTAATCACAGCATTTGATTACTCTTTTAATTTCTAAACGCACGTACAGCCTTTTATGATATTGTCGACAGACATGTATTTATTTAGTATGGTATTTTTTTTTTTTTTTTTTTGACATGGGGTTTGTTTTTCGTCGTGGGGTGGCAGCTGTCGTTTGACCAGCTGGAGTCTTGGATAGCCAACAATCCGGAGGCACTGACGCTGCGGACCGATCAAGGACAATCTATCTTCCAAGACTTGGCTCTCTTCCAAGACTATCATGGCCTGCCTTCTTTCAAAAACGTATACTATACTATATTATACTAAACTAATTAATCCCCTCATGCACCTCGACGCGCTTTTAAATAATCGCGTTTATTACTCTATTAAAATCATTATGTGTACCATTGTCTCCTTAAATGCGATTAGTTAATTCTCTAATAAAGTAATTAGCGTACATACGTCTACTTTGTCGGCAGGCATTAGCGGACTTCATGTCTGAAATCAGAGGAAACAAGGTCAAGTTCGACCCCAACAACCTTGTCCTCACCGCCGGTGCAACTTCCGCCAACGAAACTCTCATTTTCTGTCTCGCCGATCCCGGCGACGCTTTCTTGCTCCCTACCCCATATTATCCAGGGTATATATATATTATATTTAATTAACATTCCACATGTTTGACATATATAGTGGACGTGGTAATGTATAATGGTGCTCGACACTTTTTATTTATTTATTTATTTTTGTGTTGTTTGCTCAGGTTCGACCGGGACCTAAAGTGGCGAACGGAAGTGGAAATAGTCCCAATACACAGCTCAAGTGCAAACAACTTCGAAATCACGACACCGTCGCTCGAGCAAGCCTACGAGCGAGCCACAAAGCAGCTGAAGCTCAACGTGAAAGGGATCCTGGCCACCAACCCGTCGAACCCTCTAGGCACCACGTTAACCCGAGGCGAGCTCGACCGACTCATCGACTTCGCTATGGCCAAGGGAATCCACATCGTCAGCGACGAGATCTACTCCGGGACGGTCTTCGACAGCCCCGACTTCACCAGCATCGCGGAAGCTTGGAGCGCAAGCAAGCGCGTTCACATCGTGTACAGCCTTTCCAAGGACCTGGGCCTCCCTGGCTTCCGCGTCGGTGCGATCTACTCCAACGACGAGAAAGTGGTTGCAGCCGCCACCAAGATGTCGAGCTTCGGCCTCGTCTCGTCGCAGACGCAGCATCTGCTGTCGAAGATGCTGTCGGACAAAGACATGAGGGCGCGGTACGTGGAAGAGAACCGGAGGCGGCTGGGGAAGAGGAAGGACGAGATGGTGTCGGGGCTCGGGCTGGCTGGAATCGGTTGCATGAGGAGCAACGCCGGGTTGTTCTGTTGGGTGGACATGAGGAAGCTGTTGAGAGAGCCGAGTTTCGAAGCCGAGAAGGAGCTGTGGAAGGAGATGTTGTTCGAGGTCGGTGTTAATGTCTCGCCGGGGTCTTCGTTCCATTGCTCGGAGCCGGGCTGGTTCAGGGTTTGCTTCGCCAATATTTCCGAAGAAACATTGGGTGTCGCCATGAAACGTATTGGTGACTTTGCTAGGTTTCGTCGAGGGTATGATAAAACCATTAAGTGGGTATCTGCTGGTACACGTGAAGAACCATATTTAGGACGATGAGAACTTAGATGTGTATCCTTATGAAAGATGAATTAGCTAAATATGTTGTAGCTAGCCATGGAGATTTCAATGTAGATGTTCAAGACTATGTGCGAATCGGTGAATATTATTGGACAAACCTTGTTTTGTCACAATGGTTACGGGATACTTACCGGCTAGTTTGTTTCAACGTTGGTTTAGGGTATGGCTGGGAAAAAGGGAGACCAGATTTGTCAGTTTTGGTTGTTGATGATAAAGGTTATTATGTGCATGCGATGATGAGAACTTGTGACGGTGACGATGGAGTTGGTTGTTTATGTGTGCATATTATATGCGTCCGTGGGGTTTGGTCGGCACATATATGCATATAATTGTGTGTCCGGGTGTTGTAATTTCTTGACAAGTTGGTATGTGTCATGTAAACATTCTGAGTGTGGTGAACTATTATGTTGTAATATAACAATTATTATTATCCGGACAGCAAATATATCTGGTCTGCTCTCTTTTCCTTTTTGTCGATTTGTTGCAAGTGGGAGGCTTGAAAACAAGACGCAATCTCCCCAAAAAGAGTGTTTGGTTCAGTTTTGGTAGACAAAGGGGTGGCAAGGACTACTTTTTTCTTTCTGTTTCTAAGCTTCATCTGTGCATCCACATGGTGGTGGCGGAGTTATACTGCCTCAGCCGCTTGGGTGTTTATTATTGTTATTATCAGGGAAGGGAATAAGGGATGCATATGAAGGGTATAGATACGTGTACTTTCTTAGTTTCTTTGATAGCGTAGAATTGAAAAGTGAGTGATCATTATTTGGTATTGCGGCGGATCCAGGATATAGTAGAGCACTGGGCCGCATTTAGTAGAAAATTGTATACATTAAACAAAAATATATAATAACTATTGTTTTCACGACGGTCTTTTAATTTAGCAAATTCATCAATAATTGAGTTTTCATCATGCCAATAACATACTATCTCTCAAGAAAAATAGCTAAGCAATCAGCCAAAAAAATCATGTCTTGTGCGCCACATTCTATTTTCCCTATATATGTTTGTATCTCAGGATGGATTGCAACGAATTTCAATTGAAATTATTTTATTTATAACTCTCTCAATTCGCGATTTCAATACATATATACCAGTTTGATGGATAGGAATGGCCGAAGAGTTGAAGTGCTTGAGGATAGGCGGAGCTATGGTAATGTGACTGTGTAAAAAATACCTCTTAATTATGCATATATGAAATTGAACTCAAAGTATTTTAGTTTACATAAAAATCCTTTACCACTACGCTACAACTTATGCAAAGTTGTCCATGCTTCCTATTTATTTCGAGAGCTAAACACTTATCGTGATGCATGAATGCATTGGTAACCCACTGTTAATTGCGATCTATTGAGGAGAACAAGTTTGCATGTGCAACATTTTACTTAAAATGCTTATGGTTCAAGTGATGTCGCTTTTTTGTAGGGCGTTTTACTACAAAAATTGCTATTGAAACAAGGGTTTGTTCAAATTTGAATAGATTGGGAATTTAGTTAATAACTATGATTTTTGCTACCTTTTGAACCGTAACACTAACATTTTGAGAGAAAAATCCAACCATAGGGTGAATTGAATTCAGTATGAATATTTAAAAAATCATAAATGTACCACACTTATCATTTTTTTGTCTGGTTTGGAGAAAACGCATACAAAGGCTTTGCTAGATTGGGCTTGGTACCTAGTACCAGAAAGAAAAGAAAATTCAAATGGGCCCTTATGAAATGAGTAGCCCATACTGCTTCTTCCAGGAGGAGGGCTGGGCCCGAGCCCAGTGTGGCCCTCCCCTGGATCCGACGATGATTTGGTAACTCATTTCGAAGATCGGAAAACAAGAAGACACTAGATTTTTTTTTCAATCAGTCACAGAACCAAAAGAAATAACACACCATTTTTTCAATATGATATCGTCAATATTGACACTAATCCATACAGAAAAAATTTCTTTCGAATTTTATAATTTTCTGATTTCTTAACTTCCTTCGTATACAACCAAATATATATAAAGGTTTACTACTACAAAGTACAAACCCTACAGTTACATATTGGTATTTGAACTCTCCCTCAAATTGATTATGAGATTTGAATGTCAATGTCTACTAGAGGCAACAACCTTTGTCAACACGTATGCAGTTTACTCCTCTATGGAAAGATAGTTATTAAGCTGAATTGTTCACTCTGCTACTAGTTGTCTGATATTTGCTTTGTACGATCATGTAACATATAATTTTATCAGTATAGCACTTGTATTGTCCCCATAGATTCTCATATGAGTCTCACATGCAACTCCCAACTCAATAGACAACATTTGCAGCCCTACCATATTGGAACTAACTATTGACATCGACCAATATTTTGCTTATGTAGATGACTTAGAAACTTTATCTTGCTTACGACTCCATTATGATACAAAAAATTGACCAAAACGTACCAATCGACCGAAAGTTGACCTTCTGGTATCTCAGAAACCTGCATTATCTGTATATGTAGAAGCCTTAATCACCCATCTTCCATCAATGGGGAAGAAAATACCCACCTCAGCCGTGTGCTTCAAATAGCGAAGTAGTCGATGTACAAAATTAAGGTGTGTAGTACGTGTTGCTCCCATGAACTAACTTACAACTTGCACTGCATACGCAATATCTGGACGAGTATGAGTTAGGTAGATTAAACTATTTACAATGCTCCAATATAAGGATCGGTTCTCTAGTAGGTCGCCACTTTCCAATGTTAGTTTCAAATTATGCTCCATGAGTGTAATACCTTATTAAAATTCACTTTACTCTGGATGAGTACGAGGATCGATAGATTAAACGATCTACAATGCCCCAATATAAGGATAGGTTCTCTAGTAGGTTACCACTTTCTAATGTTAGTTTCAAATTATGCTCCATGATTGTAATACCTTATCAAAATTCACTTTACTCCATGGCAATCAAAAGATCACAATCTATTTCTTTTGGCTAACAAATAAACTAGCCTCAGATCGACTCACTGCAAGAAACCCACTTCTAGGGTCTCTCGGGACTGATCTTCGGCACCCGCGATTACTCGTAACGAATAGGGAGTTAGGGATCAAGATAAGGAATTAGGGATTTAGATGAGAAGAACATAATAGAATTAGGAGTTGAGAGGATAAACTAGGGTTTAGGGGATTCTTCTGAATATTGTTCTTGACTCCTCATGACGTAAACCCAAAGTACATATTTATGGGGAAATACGGGAAAATCCTAATAATAGTCCTAATACGACTAAATCTCTACTAACCATAATCATAATTATCCTACCTAATATAATAATAAAAACCCCAAATAAATGTGTTTCTGACAATCCATCCCCCTTGAAAACAACATTGACTTCAAGGTTGTAGTTGACTTCTACCTCCTTGACCTTCCGCTTTCTTCGTTTCCAATTGCGTTCCAACTCACGAATGACTTCTTCAACTCCAACGTTCTTCAACTCTTCTCAAATTTCGTAACACACGTCACGTTTCCTATAAACGAACAATTCTTCCTCTTCCTTTTCAAAATCCACGAAATAAGAATTGGAGAATTGTTCTTTCTTGTACTCCAGCTTGAGGCTTGGAAGGAAAAAATACCTAAATTGCTCCATTGGGTTGGTGGTGAAAACAACCCATAAATTTTCTCCACTTTTCTTTCTTTCACCTTGGACTAGGCCTTCATTTAATTTGAAGAAAGAGTTGTGGCCCAAATCATTATCAAGCCTCTTTGTGTTCCTCTCCTTAAATTTGTTGGGCTCGCCCGGCCCGTAACCAGTCTCTTCCTCAGTCCAATTAGTCTCAAGACATGGCACGCCTGCTGAAGCATCTGGCCCAACTCGAGGCTATTGTTGTTCCGCCTCTGACCAGCCCAACTGTGCCTCTCTACTCGGCTCAACCGCACTTGGCCCAACGAGACCCCCACGAGGCCATGCGACCAGTCCGGCCCAGCCACCCGATCAGACCTGTGGCCCAAAGATTCTAGCAGCTGGTTTGGGTGACCTAGAGTTGCAGAGGAGGAGACGTGGCCGCTACCCTTCTTCCTCTTTGATTCTTTCTCCGGCGGCGTGCTATTCCGCCGACGGCAAGACGGTCACCCCAAACCCGCCGCCGTCCTCAACTCCTTCCTTACCGGCAACTTCTCCATCCTCGTCGCCAGCTTCTCCGCCGACTGCGACTCGTCGTTGGTAGTCTCCTTTCTTGGCGGAGTTCCGCCAAGCCGAGGGTACGGCGACCCACCCAGCAGACCACACGCCGAGCCGCGCACGTCAGGTAGCGTCTGCGACTCGGCTTCTCGTCGTCGAACGCTACCAGCGAAGCACTCTTTCTCCGGCGTCCTTCTCTTCGACGAACCGTCCGCCGTTGCTAGATCCGTCTCATCGTGGTTGCTAATTTTGCTTCCCCGTTAGATCTGGTCTCATCCTTCGATGGCGTCAACACCTTCTTCTACGCTTGCTTCTTCGGCGACTTCGTCGTCCACTGCGGCTGGGGCTCGCTCTCAATAGAGGAAGAGAGAGCCGTCGACCTCTCATTTTTCACAAACGGAGCACGTCGGTGGCAAGATTCGCCCATCTCCGACCTCGCGTTCTTCAATGGCAGGTCGTTCGTCGTCTCCTCTTCCCTGTGGAGCACCGCCACAGCTGGAGCCGCCGGCCCTTGTTGGTCTTTCTCGCCATGGATTTCGCCCAGAATTCCCTCCGTGCTCCTGTGGGTATAGCTCGCGTTGGTTGTCAAGGTTGGTGGCGATGACGAGCCGAGGAGAGGAGTTGCGTCGTTGGTAGGTTGCGACAGGAATGGGGTTTCAAACCCTCTCGTCGCCACGCCCTCCTCTTTCTTCCGGAATCGCCAATTCCCAACGCGATTTGGCATTGATCTCCTCACTATGCCTTAAACCTTCATCGACCTGCTTCCTCTCAGTTTTGAAGGCTCGGGAGCCACGTTTAGATTGCCGGCAGCGGGGAGAATCTTGGCGGCGTCGGTTTGCTGCACTCTTGCCACAGTGAGAGTCTCTATCGCTCCTCCTCCATCTGGGGTGTCCACCGAAATAGGAACGACTTCAATTGATGGGATGTTTCCATGACAGCAGGCAGCGGTGGTGAGGGTTGAATCGCGTTAAAGATGACCGCAGCAGTGGTCGCCTGAGGCTGAGTTTTCTCGACCAGCTGCATCTCCTTCTCCTTAACGTCGTCCTTCATCCTCGCCAACACCACGCGTGGCATGGTTCCAACTTTCTAGAGTTCAATGGGGAACGCAGGTTGTTCTAACCACTCTTCGAACTCGATTTCTGCTATCCTTAGTTCGATTGGGACTGGACTCCTCTCTATCCTCAGTTGGCGAGTGTAAGTGCTTTGATTGAGATCCATTCGAATCTCGACATGGCTCTAGTACGAGTGCCTATAACTGGGCTCTGATACCAATTCTATGAAACCCGCTTCTAGGGTCTCTCGGGACTGATCTTCGACACCAGCGATTACTCGTAACGAATAGTGATTTAGGGATTAAGATAAGGAATTAGGAATTTAGATGAGAAGAACAAAATAGAATTGGAATCGGCCGAGGCCTTAGATTAGGAGAGAATAGAAATTAGGAGTTGAGAGGATAAACTAGGGTTTAGGAAATTCTTCTTAATATTGTTCTTGACTCCTCATGATGTGATAATCTTCGAAAACATATTGATTTTATGTGCTCAATGTGACTATTATATGATATGTTCGAGATATATAATGCTTGTTTTAGATTCAATTGACTATGGAATGGTTATCATACCATTACCACCATGGTTAGTATGTTAATATATTTTAGGTGGACAAAGAAGAAGGCATATGAGAACAAATAGAAAATTTGATGCATAGGCAGACCTGGAGGTTCAACAGAGACTATGGACAAGGAACCGAAAACCAACCTGGGTTTGGGTCGCCAGCCCAAATTGATAGAAAGAACAGGCTTGTTGGATTTGGCGGGCAGGGAATCTGTTTCCCTGGACAAATGACAAGAGGGAATTAATTCCCTGGGACACTTTGGGACGAGAGGGAGCTGGGCCTGGGGGGAATTAGAGTGGGCCACGGAAATATTGGGGACAGAGAGAAGGGATTAATTGCAGGGGCCATTATTTGGAATTCTTTGGACACGGAAGCTTGGAAAGGGGGAAAAGGAAGCAGCTGGCGGCGGGGGAACGCAATTAAAAGGGGGAACGAAATCCTTGGAAAATTCTTTTTTTGTTTTGAGAAAAAGCAGCAGCGAGAGCAGCGAGCGGATTGGCAGTTGGCGATCGTCCTCTCCAAGGCAGTTTGAGTAGAGTTCAACGAGAGCGATTATTTGGTTGTATTTTCTGAATCAAATTAGTTGTTTATTGTTGATTTAGAATATGATGATCAAAACTATATCGATTTATCTCAGTTTCATCATGAACTAAACCCCGATTTCTGGGGGAAACACCATAGAATGTAGCTATTTCTATATTTGATTGATTGATTCATATTTCTTTTCTTCCAAATCTCTATTGCATGAAATTACTTAATGCTTTGTGTTGACTAGCCACCAATACATCGATTTGTAGTTAATTAGGTTATTAGCGACAGTGAAACCCTAATAACTGAACCTATTTCATGTGACATAGTAACTTATCGAAGCGACAGTGGATTAAATAAGGTGCTATGCGGTCTTGATTGGGATATCGGTCTTAAGGCTAAATAATTAATTCATTGAGCTACGACAGTAGGATTTGAATTGATTATTTAGTACGTAGTAATTCCCGACAGGGATAGCTAGCACAGTAGTGATATCCTGGCTATAGAGATATGGATTAAACTGATTGGAATATGTGAATTAATTTGGATGTGATAGGTAGTGAATTCCGGTGTTTCTCCCAAAGCGTTCTCAATTGAATTTCCGCCGACAGTTTTCATTTGCTTAATTTGTTTAGTTTATTTTCCTTTTATAAATTACTCTCATTCAACTATTTTCACTTATAGTTTTCTCATAGAATTGATACATTATAAGGTTGTACCAGTCCCTGAGAGACGATACCCGGATTTCCGGTTTTACTACGAGATAGAAATTGGCATTACGCTTTTGCCGTATCAAGTTTTTGGCGCCGTTGCCGGGGACTGCCATACCTTATTTTTATTGATTTTAGTGAGTGAACTATTTTGATCTGGGTGTTAGTGTGCAGGAGAATTTTCAGGTTTATCCTCCTTGTGCATGCCTAGGAGGACGACCGGCGATTTACTGCCACTAGATCCTAGGGGTGGGCAACGGGATTGGACGGGATACCCGTCCCGTTTGAAACAGGTATCCACTCCCGTTTGGAGAGCAAAGTTCATCCCATGTCCCAAACCCATGTGGTTAACGGGTACCCGTTACCCGTACGGGATGGATAACGGGTACCCAAACTACCCGTACATACCCGTTTAATTGAGAAGGGAAAAGTTCTATATATAGAGCCAACATACAACAAACAAATTGTAAACTGAAACATTTCAGCCTCCAGACATAGTAATCTGATCGCATGAAGTTAAACTTATTGATGAATTCAAACGAAAAGAGAACATAATAACTTGCCTGATTGTGTGAGCATTCGAAAGTCTTAATATATATCGTCCGAATCAGAGGAACAAGCTCACAATTACTATGAGGTTGAGGTTCAGAATTTCTGGGTGAGAAATGCAAATGCTACGAGTAGGAAGCCTGTGACAGTTATGGTGGGTTGGTCTTTGCCACTAAACGACCCACAAACGCTAGATACTCCAACACCTTGTTCCTTACATTCCATAGAAGAAACCCCAAACCTTTAGGTGCTCTTAATTTGTATTTTGTGTTGTGATTGGTTAAAATCTTCTTGTGTTGATGTGCTGCTGATTTTGTTGCCACGATATATGAAGCTATCAATGATATTGTCGTTCTTGTTGTATGTATATCTATTGTAGGATTTTTATTAACGGGTATTACGGGTACCCGTATTATCCAAACGAGTATTAATGGGTAACCTGTGGGTACCCGTTGTAGAAATCGTTGATCCCAAGTCCCATCCCATTAAAAATAAAACGGGTATTTGGGTACCTGTAACCTTCAAATAACGGGACGGGTATGGGTGTACCCAAATACCTGTTTCCCATTGCCCACCCCTACTAGATCCGGAGATTGAGAAGACCTGCCGACAGAACAGGAAGTAGGTCAAGTTAAGGAAGCAGCCAACCACAACTCCTAGGCCTTTCCTAACCCATAATCGTCAACAGAGAGGGCAGGCTTCATCATCTGTCGTCCTTACACCACTGCCACCATGCGATATCGAGCCTGTCATCATGGAGGAGGATCGATCAATCAGGGCTCGTTTGAATCGAAGGACTGAAGCCCGAGCTTCATGTGTTGTCATTCCGACTGGGGATGCAACCATGTAAATTACCCCAGCATTCATCAATATGATCACCAATGGGTACACTTTCTCAGGGGCTAGCACTGAGGATCCTCATGAACATCTTCGTCGGTTCGCGAGCATATGTGATACAATGAAGAGCCCAACTGTGTCTGATGATGCAATTCGCCTACGGATGTTCTCATTCTCTCTTATAGGGAATGCATCACACTGGTTTCAGAACTTAACACCACGTTCCATCACGACATGGGCTCAGCTTGAGAAGGCCTTTCTGGATAAGTACTTCCCACCTGCCTTGGCAATGAAGAGGCAAGAGGAAATTGTTAATTTTAAGCAGGCTGATGATGAGAGTCTGACTGAGGCATGGGAGCGCTATAAGGGGCTATTGATGAGATGCCCAAGCCATGGTCTTGAAGATTGGAACGTGATCATTATTTTCTTCAATGGAATAAGAAGGGAGTTCCGGGGTTCCCTTAATAATGCTTCGCGGAATGGTTCACAAGCATGGAGGCACCATCAGCATATGATCTAGTAGAGAAGATCTGTTCAGAAGCCACTGAATGGGGTAGTGAGAGAAGTATTCGAAGAAGAGGAGGCTTGCATGAGGTTGACAGAGCTACAAGTCTAGAAGCCAAGATAGATGCCAAGTTAGATTCTAAGTTTGATGCACTCGAACGAAGGCTGGCCAAGATTGCTCTGGGTAGACAAGAGGAGGTTGCTTTATGTGAACTTTGCGAGGGAGCTGCTCAGTTGGAAGATGTCCAGTATATCAACAATACGCGAAGTCAAGGTAGGGTGGTATGTATTCAAATACATACAATCCTCAATGGAGACATCACCCCAATATGTCATGGTCAAACAATAATCTATGCTAGCTATGGAGAGGCAAATAGGCCAGATGGCTCAAACTTTGGCAGATATTCAAGGTAGGATTCCCGGGACTTTACCAGCAAATACCGAGCGGAATCCGAAGGACGCCATGGTTGTAGCTGTCACATTGAGGAGTGGAAAGGCCTTGGAGGATCCAGAGAGTTCAAGGAAGTCAACAAAATCTGAAAAAGAAGGAGTTGCAGAGGTAGAGGATGAAGAAAGTGCAAAAGCTGAAAAATCTGACTTGCATAGGCAAACTGCATGCAATCTGCCTGTGCATGAGCATTATGCCTGTGCAACTCCAAAAGTGGAAAAACTCAAGAATGAAGAGGTAAAGCCTTATGAACCTCCCGCACCATTCCCTCAAAGGTTAATGAAGCCCATGGAAGACCCAAACTTCAAGAAATTTGTGAATATCTTCAAGCAACTTCATATCAACATACCGTCGGCGGAGGCACTTAAACAAATGCCTACATATGCTAAATTCTTAAGGGAGTTGCTGAAAAAGAAGCGCAAATGGGCTGATCTAGAGAAGGTAATCCTTACTTCTGAATGTAGTGCTGTGATTCACAATAAATTACCAGAAAAGAGGGATGATCCGGGCAGTTTCACCATTCCATGTGTCATTGGAGGTACAGAGTTCGATAAATCATTTTGTGATCTTGGAGCAGGAATAAATTTTATGCCATACTCAGTCTACAAGAAACTGGGATTGGGAGATGTTCTTATGCCTACTCGGATCACTCTCCAATTGGCTGATCGATCAGTGAAAATTCCAAAGGGAGTGGTGGAGAATGTATTGGTGAAGGTGGGGAAGTTTATTCTCCCAACAGATTTTGTGATTCTGGAGATGGAAGAAGATCGGGGAATGCCTCTCATCCTTGGTAGACCTTTTCTAGCAACTGGAGATGCACTCATCGATGTTGGGAGAGGCAAGTTGACATTCCGAGTAGGCAAGGAGGAGGAAATTTTTAATGTCTTTCAAGTTGATCATAATCATGATGCATTTGATGACTTTGAAAGTGGAGCTCGAGAAAGGAAAAATTCCTCTTCCTGTGATAGTGGACCATCCGAAGAACTATCACCTATCCTATCTGCTTAGATTCTGAAATCAAAGCAAGGGCAGAAATCCTTGCCAGGTCATGATGTAAACCCAAAGTACATATTTATAGGGAAATACGAGAAAACCCTAACAATAGTACTAATATGACTAAATCTCTACTAACCATAATTATAATTATCCAACCTAATATAATAATAGAAACCCCAAATAAATGTGTTTCTGACACTCACCTTCAAACCCAAGAAGTAGTACACTTTCCAAGCTCCTTGAGGTTGAATACAAAATGCAATGACTCAGTCAATTCCTGAATACCATCGCGATCACAACCAATAACTATCATATCATCAACGTAGAGAGGGAGTTCAATTATCCCATGGACTGTGCTATGCAGAAACATGGAAGGATCGTTCTGGCTATGAGAAAACCCATCTTGAAGAATAGTACCATATAATTTATCAAACCATGCTCGAGGTGACTTCTTCAAGCAATAGAAAGATCTCAAGAGCGTATAAATCACACACGACCCTCCATTCAAGTACCCTTCAGGGCACTCCATGTAAATGGTTTCTTTCAATTCAACTTGTAGAAAGGCTGACTCACTATGACACAACTCCTAACATAGGCCAAGTGTAACCAATGAAAGGGACTGCAGTATAGTGGCTCAAGTAATAAATATCGAATCCACGGGTCTCTAGAGTTACTATTAATCAGCTTCAGTTCATTATTTAGCAAACCAGATTAAGATGAAAGAACTAAAACTACTCTAGCAAACTACAGTTAAAGTTAATCTAATTACAGGTTGGGAACTCACTTAGGTATGATTCCCCCTAGCCACTAGCCAGATTAATGATTTATGATCTCTAACATGTTTCACTTTCATTCACAATGCGGAGAATCCTTGACTAGACCTTGAGTCTCGACTAAAGGAACAAGGCCCTCTTGAGTCAATTGCCTAGAGGGACGTATCCTTCTCTAGAACAACCGATCAAGGCGTTTTGAACTAGACTCCCTCTATCGAAAGAGGTTCTCAATAGATACAAAGCAGTGAATCAACCCTCGACTAAAGCAATCGATCCAATACTATCAATCTATGGTGCTCTATTGACCTAATCAGGTATTCGCTCTCATAGGATCAAAGCAGAATCAATAATCTCGACTAAAGCAGAATTGAATCATGAAAACATGCATAGATTGAATATGAACTCAAGATTATCAAGTAGGAGTACTCATACAATCATCCAATCAAACAACCATAGCTAGGGTTCCTCAAAACCTAAGTGAAGGGAAGTTACTCCATAGAGAAGAGAGAGAGACTGCAGTAAGAATCTTCAGATGATCAGTCTTCAAGTCTGGGCTTGTTCCTCGAGCTTCCAAGGAGAAGAAATCCTCCAATTCCACTCCAAGAATGACCTCAAATCACCCTATCTCTCTTTGGTTCGTCCCTTGGGTGTTTGGGATCCAAAACCCAGCTCTCCCTGGAAAAAATGCACAAAACAGGCTTTTAACAGCCTGCGTTCGCGATCCCCGGTCAAAATCCCCTGTCGGGTATTTTAGGTCACGACCGGGGATTTTTGGTTCACGATAGGGGATTTTCCCAAAAATCCCCTATCAAGTCCAAAAATCCCCTACCGGGGATTTTAGCGTCACGATAGGGCCCCCTTCTGTTTCTCAGAGAAGCCCGAAACCAATTTTCCCCTATCTTTGATTCTTCGTTTCTCCCTCGTTCGGACTCCAAATCAGGTGCCGTTTGATCCCAGACGCTCGTAGTCTCGTCCTCTTTCTTCTCATGAAAAGATTACATGATTATATTGTCAAAAACTGAGGTAGAAATCCATTCTTCTTCAATTCATACCCGAGTTTCTTCCCCCGAGTCGCCGATTGACTTGAAACTTGCGCCTACGCTTCACTTTATGTGCTAGGACCTGAAATGTGACAAAGGAACACAACCTAGCGCAAAATAGGCCACAGAAGCGATAATGCAAGCTTAAACGATCAAGAAACAAAGGGGAAAACATGTGCAAATATCTAGTAATCAAACCCCCCCACACTTAACCGTTTGCTTGTCCCCAAGCAAACCTAACTCAAACCAATGCAAATCTCCATACCTCTATAGCAACCTGCACCCTCGATCGATGATAGAGGATTTTCTAGATCATTTAGCAGCTTACGAGGTCAACCGACGCACAAGTCATCTCATAGCTTCTTCGGCGAGAGCGCTAGTCTCGAGTCGGCATCATGGCAAATAGTGATCAGAGGACAAATGACTCGTGTACGAAGAGACTCTCAAAAACAAAAGATCATGGACTCACATTTTTCAAGGTGCTCTTATTTTCTTTTTGAAGACGGTTGGAACCCCTTTTTTCATTTTCTTTTGTTCTCTTTTTGTTCTTTTTTTGTTAAAGGGTTCCAATCCGATTTTCAGAAAACGGGGCTCCCACCTAGCAAAGGTTTTGCGGGAACCCGGCTCTTACCGGCCATGCTGGGAGCGAATGTCTCGAGCCTCGTGCGGGGAAAACAAATTCAAGGGGGCTGGAGGTAGTAGGTGGAAATTGGGAACGGATTCCCGTCTCCCCTTACATACTTTCGCCCTATTCGCACGATAGACGTTATTTTAAAGCACATTTTCGAGCACCTTTTATTTCAAAATATGATACAGGAGTCCATGACAGGTAGAGAGTCCACAACACCACACATTTCAAGGGTCCTAAGATCACTAATTCACACAATCAACCAACACAATATGAAGAAGAAACGAGACTT
The DNA here is from genome assembly GCA_946122785.1 of Linum tenue. Lineage (NCBI taxonomy): Eukaryota > Viridiplantae > Streptophyta > Magnoliopsida > Malpighiales > Linaceae > Linum > Linum tenue. The sequence continues at coordinate 68,600,520 of CAMGYJ010000008.1, read as the reverse complement.
CTTAAATGCATCAACATCCTCCATAGTGCTACACTACCTCCCTAGGTTGCAAATTACTATAGAGACTGTCAATTCAAAGCATACTGAGCAGGCAATTGCAAGGAACACGTACTTGGAGCCCTCAAATCGAAATTTGGACAGTGAACTAGGCTCCAAGCACCCAAACAGCCAAACATTCACCCGCATTCATAATCGAACATCCCCCCACACTTAATCACGACATTGTCCTCAATGGAGGAAAGATAAGGAGGGTAGAACGAAGTTACCAGATCCAGGGTGAATGATGGTGGATGGGGCAGGCGGTGTATTCCAGGAGGAGAGAGTGGTCAGAACACAAACACCACACAAAATCTCACAAAGGTTGAGTTATTGACTCTAAAATCAAAGAACAAAACTGACTCAACCGAGGTGAAATAGAGAAAGAAATGCAAACTGACTGGTAGGGTTGCCTCCCAACAAGCGCTTCTTTCACGTCGTGAGCCGGACGATGGTTCCTAAGTTTCGGTCCACCCCAAAACCTCCTTGAAGTTGAGGTTCTCGTCGATGAGGTGGAGTCTCAAGTCACGAGCATGTGGTGTGGCAGGTGATGGAAGCTCGTGCACTTGATGCGGATGAAGTCTCCACCCTCGAGACCTTTTCTTCTCTTCTCTCGTCTCATTGCCCCAAACTAGATATGACAGCATCGATTGACCACCATCGCGTCCACCAAGAGGAACCGATGTCGATGTGGCCTTGGTCTGGCCAAGAGACACTGCAAATGGGTCCTTGCTAAGCAGTTCCTCGAAGTTTGGTGGGGATATTACTTGCAACTCATGGCCAGTGCAGGCCTCTTCCACCTCAACTTCGTCCTCAGCCTGGACGCCAATTGCTTCTTCAACCGCCCTTCCTTGTTCATGTGGTATCACCCCTGGGAAATGATAAAGAACTCCTTCTGCTTCACTTTCGTCATCCTCCACAACTTCTTTCTGCACCCTTTCTCGCTCCTCTTCTTCTAGCACGGATTGGAGAGCAAGTTGCCAAGCAATTTCTTTCATGATATCTTCTTGCATCTCCTCACTCATGCCCACCTCTTCAAAGCTTAGTTTGGGATGTGGGAAGGTGTGGTCGCCTACGACAGGACATTCATGATCATGATCATCACGGGAGCTCTCCGTGACAACTTCTGTGTGCTCCACAATGTCCTTGTAGCCTTCCTATTCCTCGTCCTCTTCTAGTATGGTAGCAGAAGGGTGATCTGAAGCAGGTTGTGCACAAGCTCGCTCAAGATCATCGACGCTCTTCTTAAGGCTCAGGAGGATCTCCTCTGTTTCACGATAGGCCTGGGTACAAAGATCCATCCTAGACAATGATCTCTCACTGTCTCGAGCAAACTGCTCCATGAGAAGCCTCAATTCATAGTTTGGATCTGGCTGTGGAGTGTAGCATGACTCTGCAGAATGGCCCGTGAAGGCCGCCATGGGTAACTCCAGCTCCGATGGCCCTTCTAGTTGTGGGAGAAATTCTTCTTGGTAATGAGGTTGTTCTTGATATGCCCAGGGGTCTGATTGTTCTCCGTAGTAAGGGGGTTGGTACTGGAACCCGAATCCATAGTCTTCTCCTCCTTGATTGCTCCAGGGAGTCTCGGGGTAATACCACTCAGAAGGTGGTGGATACCCCCAATGGTTGGAGAAGCCATAAGGATCCATGATTCAGATCTGCATCAACAAAAACAAAAACACCCAAGTGAAAAGCAAGGGTGGAAAAGAAAAGAAAAACGCTAAAGTAACAAACTTTTGCCTTTCCTAATACTCTAGAAAGTCCCCGGCAACGGCGCCAAAAACTTGACTCGCTATGACACAACTCCTAACATAGGCCAAGTGTAACCAATGAAAGGGACTGCAGTATAGTGGCTCAAGTAATAAATATCGAATCCATGGGTCTCTAGAGTTACTATTACTCAGCTTCAGTTCATTATTTAGCAAACCAGATTAAGATGAAAGAACTAAAACTACTCTAGCAAACTACAGTTAAAGTTAATCTAATTACAGGTTGGGAACTCACTTAGGTATGATTCACACTAGCCACTAGCCAGATAAATGATTTATGATCTCTAACATGTTTCACTTTCATTCACAATGCGGAGAATCCTTGACTAGACCTTGAGTCTCGACTAAAGGAACAAGGCCCTCTTGAGTCAATTGCCTAGAGGGACGTATCCTTCTCTAGAACAACCGATCAAGGCGTTTTGAACTAGACTCCCTCTATCGAAAGAGGTTCTCAATAGATACAAAGCAGTGAATCAACCCTCGACTAAAACAATCGATCCAATACTATCAATCTTTGGTGCTCTATTGACCTAATCAGGTATTCGCTCTCATAGGATCAAAGCAGAATCAATAATCTCGAATAAAGCAGAATTGAATCATGAAAACATGCATAGATTGAATATGAACTCAAGATTATCAAGTAGGAGTACTCATACAATCATCCAATCAAACAACCATAGCTAGGGTTCCTCAAAACCTAAGTGAAGGGAAGTTACTCCATAGAGAAGAGAGAGAGACTGCAGTAAGAATCTTCAGATGATCAGTCTTCAAGTCTGGGCTTGTTCCTCGAGCTTCCAAGGAGAAGAAATCCTCCAATTCCACTCCAAGAATGCCCTCAAATCGCCCTATCTCTCTTTGGTTCGTCCCTTGGGTGTTTGGGATCCAAAACCCAGCTCTCCCTTTCAAAAATGCACAAAACAGGCTTTTAACAGCCTGCGTTCGCGATCCCCGGTCAAAATCCCCTGTCGGGTATTTTAGGTCACGACCGGGGATATTTGGGAAAATTCCCTATCATGGCCAAAAATCCCCTACCGGGGATTTTAGCGTCACGATAGGGCCCCCTTATGTTTCTCAGAGAAGCCCGAAACCAATTTTCCCCTATCTTTGATTCTTCGTTTCTCCCTCGTTCGGACTCCAAATCAGGTGCCGTTTGATCCCAGACGCTCGTAGTCTCGTCCTCTTTCTTCTCATGAAAAGATTACATGATTATATTGTCACAAACTCAGGTAGAAATCCATTCATCTTCAAGTCATACCCGAGTTTCTTCCCCCGAGTCGCCAATTGATCTCCGATTGACTTGAAACTTGCGCCTACGCTTCAATATATGTGCTAGGACCTGAAATGTGACAAAGGAACAAAACCTAGCATAAAATAGGCCAAAGAAGCGATAATGCAAGCTTAAACGATCAAGAAACAAAGGGGAAAACATGTGCAAATATCTAGTCATCAAAGGCATAAATCAAATTGAACAATATACCATCTTCATGGTTGTAGCGTGCTACTATGAAAAGAATTTGAACTGTCTGCATCTTCGCTACCGGTGCGATGGTTTCCATGAAGTCAATACAATATTCCTTTTTAAAACCTTGAGCTACCACTCTTGCCTTATACCTATCCTAAGTACCAGAGCTTTAGGTAACAAAGGCACCACTTCCCACATTTGGTTAGTTTCTAATCCATTATCTCATCTTTCATAGTAGCCTCTCAGTTCGGATTGCTTTTGGCAAAGTGACAGTGACTTGGAATTTGCATGTAATTCCAAGAATATCCAAAATAATCATGCAAGTGGGCAAGTGGTTAACCAAAATTTACACGACCAAAATGTCATTGAGCGGAAAGGGGTTGTAGACAAGGCAAAGGATAGCCTAATTTGAACCAGTTGCCAAGGACTGGGAAGAAGCCGACGAAGGAGACTATCCAGGAAAAGACCCTAGACATGAGCTTGATGACGTGGTATCGTACAGTCAAATTTATTAAATGCGCAAAGGGTATTCAAATATTATTTACTCGGATTTCAAATGACATAGGACTCAAAATCGGATGAAGCATTTGAATACAACATAATAAAATTGATAACTGCTAACGAAATGAAAAGTGGATATAGAGTAGTAAAGGCAATGAATTGGCAAGTAACAGAAATGAGAGTAAGAGATTACTCAGACCATGCGCACCCTAGGATTGATTTCAAATGCAGTTTTCTTGTCTTTTGTCGTGGAAATTAGCCAAACTGATAGGCATCAAGGACCCTACAAAATTTTCCTTTGAGTTAAGTGTCTTGCAGTCTAATCGTCTAATAATCAATCTAAGGGGCAGCCATGTCCGGTCTCACCCTGTTAGAAGCTGGATTTTAGGATCTGCACCACGAGGGGATACAAATCTTGTCTAAAACTCAATTAATTAAAAAGAACTCATAACAAACATCCATCCACTCATAAAATCAAATCATAAG